>JAKUCM010004720.1:0-35550 GCA_023374145.1 Lepidium sativum | reverse complement strand
AACAAAATAAGGAGCAAATTGTAACTCTACGTGTGATAACTAGAAGAATTCTCCAACATAGACCAGAAATAGGGGCAGTGATCATTCCCAACTACTGGTTATAATATCCAGGTTACAGTTTAGAACTTTTGATGCCTTATTCCAAATATTAAGATCTGTTGTAGACTTGTTTCTAAACTACAGAATACATTCAAATAAAGGTTCATAAATAAGTACAGACATTCAATGCATGTTCTAGAAAACTAAAATTCATCAGAGGATTTTAACAGAAAATTCTTTTATTATTTAAAATCTATAATAAATACCATGCACATGAAAGAATAATACTAACACAGGAAAGAGGGATGCTAAACATTGCTCAGTCCTAGGGCGAATGAGTCAAAAAAATTAAAGCTGTATAAACAGTTTATAAGCAAGTAAAACATCAAAATACTGCAATTTTGAAGCTAACTACCAATTTGCCTCGCTTTAGATACAAACAAAATCAATGTTTACACAACGGAAAGGGACAGAAATCCTTACCTATAGCTAAAAGGATTCTTCATATCAGCACAGCAACAATTTTTTATGATACAACATGCTACAAAGTGGCATATACACTAAAATTATCCAAAAGCTATACATTTAACTTTATATCTATGCCAGTTTTCAAACATGTGTTTGTTAGATAATATTTTGAAAAGTTTTCCATTCCAGTAGATCTATATCCAGGAATCTTTAAGAACAATTGAAGGGAATAGGGGTTAGCACAGAAGTGTACTAATAAATTACCTGTGCTTTGCTTCGTCCTTCTTAGCAGACCCAACATACCTAACTTGGTCTCCTGCAGATATAGGCCAGTTTAAAAAATTGGAGAAATGAAAGAGTAAAAGGTTAAAGGCTAATGAAAGGATGACAACCTAAAGAAAAACATAAGACTATAAATAGAAGACTTAATAAAAATGCCAGGCCTAAGGAGAAAATGGATACATTATGAAGAACATCTAGAGCGTCTATAACAATGAGTATACATCATAGAGCCTTGACAGTAATACACCAGCAAATCGAACAGACATCCTTTGATGCAAAAAGCAAGGTGAGCACGCCACGAGTTGGCTACCTTTTTTAAGAGGCCGCTTGGCTTTATCACTATGATCAAGAACTGCAGCTTTTGAAACCTTACTAGGGCCAAGTACTTGTTCCGACATTCTCTGCCACAATTTAGATCATATAAACACATCTACAGCATTTCTGAACTCTATAAATCAAAATTAGAAGAGTAATGCAGTAGTCATCATGTAGATCAAAGAATAGCTACCAAATGGCATGCATTGTGAAACCTTTTTCAATCATGTGAAATTACTCCAGTAAAAAATGTCCACACAAATAAGATCATACTTTCTCAATGTCCTCTATGTCTGCCCCAAGTTTCTTGAGAACTTCTTTCGAAATCTCCATATATCTTTCTTCATCCTCACTTCCATCTATTTTCGCCTCACTGCTACTCATCTCGTCATTGTTTGCATCGGTGTCTTCCTCATCTTCTGATTCTGCAATGTCATCATCTGATTCAGACTCTTCATTGGAGTCATCAAAACAATCCTGATCAGAATAAAAAATAAATACACTAACATTCAGGAAGCAGAAAGAAAAACGGTAAGCATATCATAACAGATAAACATCAGAATCTCACATAAGGGGCAAGAACGCTGCAGTCAAGTACCAACAAGGGAACTTGTGTATCTCGAGCAAGTGCTCGTACCAACCTCTCTCGGTAGAGCTCAGTGCCTGTATAATCAGATTGTTATTGGACCTTATATCCTCACCTATGGTTTGATATAAAAGAACAACAACATGAAAAACTGCAATTCATTTTAAAGTCAACAATAAACCTGGAACACTCTGCAGTAATATTCTCCCACTTGAAGAATCTAATCGAGCACCATATGTGGACGCCATATTTTTTTGTTTTATATGTGAGCTAACACATTCCACCAGAGTTTCTTTTGTGTGTTCGCTAGGGAACAATGAGCAAAACAAAATACATTATCAGAAAAAAGGAAAATGACTAGATGAAAATAACACGATAACAGAAGAACACAATTGGTTAGTACTTGATATAGTAAGGAAAAGACTCCCAAGAGAGCTGTATAGTTTCCCATGGTTGAATTCTCCGCAAGAACTCATTCTTTAATCTTTCTCGTTTATTAACGAAAGGTGCATATTTCTTGCTTTCACTTGCAAGTCTCTCGTTGTTGAGCCATTCTATTTGGTCCTTTTCTCCAAGTTGAGCGTGAGAATCAGAATGCTCAACTCCAAACACACTCTTCTCTTTCCCCGTTTTTCCTTTATTCAGAGGAAAACGGCTATCCTCACTAGCATTTCTTCCATCACCTTCAGAATTAAACCAACGCAGTTGGCTGTTCCAAGAACAACCTAAATAGCGTCTAGAGGCAATAACACCAGGAGAATGATAGTTTCTTCTCAAATGATTCGTTAGTGTATTTGTGAATCTATAAGACTGGGAACCGGTGTAGTCACGAATCGCTGGCCTAACTAAACATTTGTCTTGCTGCAATACAAAACCCCATCTCTGGTTCCTCCTTATTGTTCTTGTATACATCGTAACTTGCTTTCCTCAGTCCCACAACCACTGCAAAACAAAAAGATCCTTCATTTATATCAATGCAGTAAAAAAGGAATACTTGGGCCAAGTACCAGAACTATGCTTAACAGAACCTCCTCTGGAGTAAATTTGAAAGAGAAGAAAATCAACAACAGTTGTTTCAAATTCAGGAACACACTCACCAAAAGTCCCAATCTCAAAAATTCGTGTCTGGCAATGACAAAATGAAACTTTTTCTCGATAATGTAATTGAATGTACAAAAACCTAATTGAAAGAAAACTTGGTAGGTCTCCTCATGTTTGGTACCTAGCTTGGACTACCAGGTTTGGACAAGATCAATTTAGCTCATTCCATCTACCGTATGCCCTCTCTCTCAAGTTTTATGCTCATTTAGTTTTGTTATAAAATTTAATTTTCCTTATGATTTTTTTGAATCGAAATTCAAGTAAAAGACAAATAAAATTATATAGTTTCAAATAATTAGAAATCTAACCACAATTTGGATTTAGATCCATGGATTATCCTACTGATTTTGATTTTTCAATTACTTTTTACTTTTCTCTTTTACTTTTTTATTTTCTAATTTTTACTTAGTTTTATGAAATAATAGGCATTGTAATTTTTGAATAGGTTAAAAGATAAGAAAAATGCATCCACGGTGTTGGAATGCTCTATAGGAGAATGAGAATAAGAATAAGAAGAATAGGAGAAAGAAGGATCTAAGGACTTCTCTAGTGATGAAGAACTCCCTCTGGTACAAGACTCATCTCCAGCGATACAAGAGCAACCACCACCACTGCCGTAGACAACTACTTTTCCATATGCATATACTTTTATGTCTGCATTTTCTCCTCCAACTACGGTAATTAGATGGAACTATATTTATTTTAAGCATGAATATGTAAAAATGTGTAGAACTATTTGTATTTCGTCAAAACTAGGTTAGACCATAAAAACTATATAATACATATATGTTCGGATTTTAGGAAATGAGACCGATGAAGCATTTGGAGATGCACTTCCCTTTGACCTAGTATGCAAAAGGTTGTAAAATGTCATCATGTTGTGATGATAACATGACAGTGAGCTTTCTAGGGGATCATCTAAGTGATAGCGAGCAAAGATGGTTAGTCGATCTACCATAATTTTGCCAGATTTGGCACATGACTGGAGCCAAAACCAAAATGTTAAGAGTTTGTGGATGCTTCTTTTGCAAACAACAAAGACTAAAAAAAGTGGGAATGTTGGTTCATAGTAAATGATGTCCCGATTAGACATTCACTTAGAGAAAATGGGTTGCTTTGTGGATTAGATTGTCATATATATCCCTTCAACTGTGGAAATTTAGGTAGCTTCAATTTCGTTAAGAGAAATTTTGGGAGGCAAACAAAAAATTATTGTGCGTGGTGTGAAGAAAAAGTTAGAGATGATGGGAAAGTCTCGTGATAGATTAAAAATGGTTGTCCTTTTATTCTTGAGCATGATTCTCGTGTTAGAGTTGTCGATGATTTAGATGCTTGTATATTATTTCCATGAGGGATATATACGTTTGATTTCTGTATAAAGTAAGTTATTAACATGATGGAGCACTTCAATGGTAAAGCACAAAAAGCTTTCTTAGGTTCATTATTCCATTGGAGGTAAATGGTTTTTTTTTTATTTAATTTTTTTTGTTTTAAGTGCAATTTTATCATATGAAATTTTGTTTTTATGCACGTCTAGATTTTGGCTGTGGAGTGCATTCCTATATTGAAGACAAAATTTGGAGAAGAAGTAATTCCGGAACTGATGATTGTCCACGAATGAGCAAGGGGAAGTGGCAACCCGGTAATATGCAAGGCTTCACATTAGAGGAAATTTATAAAGAACTTGGATTGGTAACAAAGGTTAGAATATAAGTTCTTGTATTTATTTTACTAATTTGTAGTAAATATTGGTACATTCTCATTTAGTGTTGTTGAACTTATGGTTTTTAATGTTTGATAATAATTTGTATACAATTTTCCTACTTTTTCTCGTTATACGTAATTTACGTCATTTACGTAGTTTTTCGAAATTTTTTGTAGAAAATTAAAAGCATATTGACTCCTAATTCTGATGAAGAACCCTTAATGGCACAAATCATCAAAAATGAAAGGGATTTTGACAAACATGATCCAATTGTGGCTGACTGGGAGAAATGTATAAAGGAAAAAAACATATTTGTTGGCAGGATACTTGTGACTTGGATGTGGCAGTCCAAGCAGAGTATGTGGAAGAGGCAGATCATATCGGAGAAAATGCATAGTTTGCGAGAAGCCTTGATGCTAAAATTTCATTTGAAGAGAAGGTGATGAAGGCTATAAAAAGAATGGAAGATGTTTTTTTTTCTAAATTTTGCAATGAAATTTATAAGAGGGTGGAGAAGATGGAATCAAGCTATGATAAAGTGAATGAAGATTGGGAAGATATGAATATCCAACATCAATCCGGATATGATATGGGGGCCTTCAGTTATTAACAATGAACAAGGAGAACAAATTGAGCAAGGTAATCTAGTTATATTGATTATGTTTTTGGTATGTGAAAAACTGAGCAAGGTAATTAATATAGTTATTGTTTTTGTAGAACATGTTGAAGAGGAACACATTGATGTAGAAGAACATGTTACGAAGAAAGAGTATTACTAGTTGAGCAAGGTACTTTAATTCAATTGACTGTTATTTTCTTTTTAAGAAACTAAGCAAGGTAATTTATGTGGTTGCTGCAAAGGAGAATGATGAAATTGGAGCTGCAAAGGAGACTAAGGATGTTGGAGCTGCAAAACAAACTGAGGAAGTAGCTGCAAAACAGACTCATGAAATTGGAGCTGCAAATGAGTCTGAGGATGTTTGAGCTGGAAATTAGAATGAGGAAGTAGCTGCAAATTAGGAAAAGGAAATTGGAGATGCAAAGGAGACTATTCTCAAATATACAAGGAAAAGGAATATGTCGAAGCATGTTAGAACTCCATACATATGTGAGACAAAGCGCAAGATTCTAGGAAAGTGATGTGGTTGTTTTTTTTTGGTTACGTAAATGATTGAACTTATGGATTTGGAATACTTAGAATTAACTATGTCATGTGTCAGCTTTTGAACATTTAAAAAAATCTATGTTGTGTCGGTTTTGGAACTTTTTAAGAAACTATGTTATTTTTTATGAAATTTAAACTTATATAGTTGTTTCTAGTTTGTCTAGTTTTGTTTTTTTTGTGTAGTTGTTTATAATTTTTCTAGTTTTATGTTATTTGTATAATTGTTTATAGCTTTCTAGTTTTATGAAATTAATAAGTAACCAAATATGTAGCCAAAATTATGAACTTATTTGAAATTGGATTCAAAATTTTTAAATTTATTTTGGATTATGTAGGTATGGGGCCAAATGTTTTGGATGAGAGGAAAAAAATTAAATTTAAAAAACTTGAACGAATGGCAGAGTGACACACAACACCGAATTTTGGAGAAGGCTTATCTTGCTGACACGTGACACCTTCAAAACATATAAAATGAAAATAGTTTTATGTAGTTTTTAGTAGTACTTTTAATAACATAGTTGCATTTTGACAATTTATGCAAATATCTAGTTATACTCTGATTTAAATCATTGTAATCTAGTTGTATCAAACGTTTTATGTAATTAAACAACGTATATGTGGTATTTATATAAAAATATTTGTCAAAAACGACTTTAACAAAATATATATATATATATATATATATATATATTAACCACCCCTAAGTAACATCAAAAACATGAGGTATGTTAAGTTACAATATGAACATATTAGATAGTAAGAAATTTGTAAAAATGATTTTGTTATATTTAGTTATTTTTAATGGTTGTTTATATAGTATGGATGTTTTTCACGTAAATATCTAGTATTCTTTAGTTATATTAATATATATATATATATATATATTTATAATACAATAATTTTCACGTAAACTAGGAACATATTAATGGGGATGGTCTTTCTATTTTCTCTTTCACATAACCTAATTAGCCTTCGGTCTATAACGAATCCAAACTTCCTCTTTTAACAAGTGTGATATTCAAAGCTCGAGCTTAAGAACTTCATAAGTAACGTTAATGGTTATATTGCCTTCTATGGAAATTGAACTAGAGTGATTTCATTATCTTTTTCAGATTTGATTTTTTTTTTTAAATCTATAAGTTCCATTGCGTGAGATTACTGCATTTGGTTTATTTTCCATATTTTAGATTGTATTAGGATTAAGCTATGTAATAAATTATTGACAGTAATGTTTATAATTGCTTTTGTCATTGTACTGACTTATCTAATATAAGTGAGTGGTTGTGACAAAAAAAAAAGTAAAATAGAAATTCCACAACATAAGAAAGACAACTCATGTTGCACACAAAAGGAAAAAAGAAAGAAGAAAAAGACGACTCATAAGGATGTAAGCAAACTACATGATATCAATTAAAATTCTCCACTAGATAAAAAGTATGGATGGTTGAGAACAATGAATTTGTTTAGTAAGAAATCCCAATGGAGTTTAAGAACATGACCTTCTTCAAGATCTAGTGAATGCTTGATAGTACTCCAACCATCACCAAAATAAAATGCTTTGTTTTTAATACATCTCAGTGTAACTGTGTATACATGATTTTTAACTAAATCATGAACTTGCACTTGAATACCATTTTGCAGACTCTGAAGTGTAGCACCATTTATCTTTCTGAGGACAGATAAGACTTGTTCTTTTGGTAATACCAAATTACCAGCAATATCAGTCTTGGATAGCTTTTTTGATATGATCATAGTTGGATCTAGTGCAAAATCAAAATAATTCATATTGCTAACTCTTGATCAAAGATATATAGAATGTTTTTGAAAGTAAAGAATAAGTACTTGTGTTTTTTCCATATGTATATCCTTCTTAGATGCAAACTTACATTCATATATATATAAGAGATAAAATGCAAGAGGAAGAAATATTGGAGTAAATTGAAAATCTAAACATTAAAAAAATGGAGATTGTCTAAATCTCTAAAAATAAATATAGGAGGAGAGACATTGTAACTTGGGTATTAGGATTAAGCCTAGGATTTCTTATCTCTATTGAGAAAGTTATTTTTATTAATGCAAACAAGTTGATCTCATTCTATTCTATCAATGTTTCACTTATCTATTTTTGAGCATTTATTTCTGTTGTATTCAATTTCCGTCTTAACTCTTGTTATACATTTAATTTCGGCTGGTATAAATCTTAAAAATTTAAACAAAAAAGTTATTTTATTAATATATAATATACTAATATTAGATTAATATATTAAAATATTGATTTTGTATGTTAAAAAGTATATTTTTGGTTTAATTAATTAATAAATAATCCGTCAAAAAGATTTTAGAAAAACAATTAAGCTAAAAAAGACTAAAAAAAAGTTATGACAATCTAATTTTTATATAAAATTAGAAAAGTATTACTAACTTGAAAGACAAATGAATATATTACCTAAATTATTATTATTTTGAAAACCTTATATAGTAAATTAAAGTAATAAATATATTTATGATATTTAAGTACATATAAGTCGCATATGATTTTAGCACAATATTCTTATGTACTCATTTCACATGTTAGGTGTAGCTGGTGTTTTCGGCGGTTCCCTATTTAGTGTTATGCATGGTTCCTTGGTAATTTTTATTTTCATCCTATCACTTTGTTGTTTTTTCCTCACATATTTATAAAACATGAAATTTATAATATATATATATATATTTTTTTTGAAATCCAAATCATAATATATGCACTAATGGTTTTACACATGAATGATATAACTATTCAATTTATAATATAAAGTTAAGATCCAATAAAATGAGAGGAAAATATAAAACTCAAAATAGTTGATATTTTATATTTAGTTTTCATTAATCCATCTGTTTCAAAATAAATGGTTTTTAGGTTTCTAACACAAAACTTTTACTTATTTTCCTCTTTTAACCCTATTACTTATTTATATTGACTACAATATTAATTACAATATATGGATAGTTTATAAAATTATACAAGTGTTCTTAAGTATTGGGCCATAACTGGTCATCTACCATCTTTTTGTTAATATTGGGCCATAATTCGTCAGTTCAGTAGTCAAATTCTTACATAATGTATACAACAAGACTCGATCTCTGGTTGTACAAATGCCTCTATTTTTAGTAAATTTACTATTTGCCATTAGGATAATGTGATATGAACATCTACCTTACTTATCGTAAAACGAAAGGAGTATTAATTATTTTATTATCTATGTCTTGTAAAAGCTAAAAATTGTCAAGGTTGAAATTAGTTTATTTTGTTGAAGCAAAATTTAAACTTGTAAAAGAAATTTGTAGAAAACATGAACTGACAGAGCCTAAATCTGACGCCTTAGACCACTCGGCCAAACTGTCTTTGTTTAGGAATTAGTGTTTGTTAATTAATTACCCAAACACAACTGCTATTTTTTTTCTGGTTATAAGCCAACATTAAGCACTCTTTATTGTCGTATACCTCTGTGACTGCAATAATTAAGTTTTACGTGAAGATGAGTTTTAAGACATCATAGTCTCTAGATTTTGATAAGCTAATTCTTCAGTGCTGTATACTTTATAGTTTAGTTCTCCATATACTTTACAACATCACAAGGTTTATTGAATTAGCACATGCTTACTATGTCTGGCACATTAAGCAACAAGTCTCGCAAATTAAGATTTAAATTTGAAGAACACCAGAAATTCTATCACAAGGAATTGAAGATCTTAAAAATGTGTAAAACGGTATACAGTGATAACAAATGCGTAAAGTTGTTCTGCTCGCACAGATTATGTAATCAGTTGAGCTTCATTGATGCAAATGATTGAGCCAGATCCAAAGCTGTTTTCACTTGAGAAGCATCTGTTCCCTGAAGCCAAAACAATGTTAAAGATTTAGATCTCCTCCATTGGAGTCTATGAAGAGAAAGGACTTGAATTACAATCTAGACTCATACCTGTCCCGATGCGAGACCACCTTTCCCTTTCCCGCATCTCCCTTTTAGAGGGCCTAACGCAGTAGTAAGCCATTCAGTAACGTCCAACTGCTTGAACTGGTTCGACTTGTCAGGAACTCCAGCACATACAACCGCCTTGTTTGTGATTTCATCTGTGCTGAACACCATTATCGACATTCCCTACAAGATTCATCAAAGCACGTAATTTAGCTTTCTTGCTTTGGATAACTAGATGCTACAAGAGATCATTTTTATTTTTACTTTCTATAAATAATTTTCTAAAATTGATACTGTAAGAAAATAGGATAACCTTCTTTTCCATGACTTTTGAGACGGCCTCTCGCACAGCTGCTGCATCAAGACCTACGTCAAGCTGGATGATGCAAAACGTCTTCCCATCTGAAGCTGCGGACTCCGCTGCCTCTGTTGCTACTTTGACTGATTTCTTCAGGTTTTGTTCCGCTATTTTCTTCTGAGCTTTTCTCACTTCATTCTGCAGAGTTCAAAATAACAGAGAATTGCGACTTCAATATTCATTTGATCAGAGAAAATCTACGCGAAGCTACAAACTACAAAGTTTAAGGCTGAAAGAGCTATAACCTGAAGCACAGCAATCTTGGCCCTGATATCTGCCTTTTTAGCTGCTGGGATAATTGCTGAGTCTACTCGGTTTTTCAAAGCAGCAACTTTCTGTGAATGTGCAGAAACTTATACAATAAGTTTTACGTGAATACAAGTTAAGAATCATCTTAGTTTGTGAATTGTTGAGAGAGAGGAGAGAAAAAAAGAAGACCTTTTCCAATACACTTCCCTCCGTTTTGGACACATCCTCTATCTCTTTTTCAAGTAAAGAAGCCATATTCAGCGCATCAAAAGCACACTCAGTAGTCACAGCAGTTACCCTACGAATACCTTTGGCGATTCCCTCCTCCGAGAGAAGAGCAAACGCTTTGGCTTCGCGTGTATTTGTTATGTGTGTTCCTGGAATTTTCATAAGAGCCCCATAATCAATATTCTTTTCAGAAAAATGATCTCTTAGTCCTAGCAAAGAATGCCAATGAAAACCAACCTCCACAAAACTCGGACGAAAGTGATGACCATTCATCATTTTCGGGGTCAGCCAAGAGATCCTCGACCTTTCTCCCAATTGATACTACTCTGACAGGATCAGGGTAGACCTGCATGGTAAGACTAAGAGTTAGCTTTCACAATTCAAAGAAACAAAACTAAAAAGGCTTAACAAGAGAACTGATAGAAAACTTTACTTCTCCAAACACTGCTCTTAGACCTTTGATGCGCTTGGCTTCGGAAAGCACAGATTCCTTCGAATATACATCTAATTCATCCTTGATCTGTTTATTCACTATGGATTCGATCTTTCTCAAATCTTCAGGATCAACTGGCTTGCCTACTCAAAAATTAGGGAACCCATTAGGCACTCAAAAGATCATTGATCCCTTCTGGAACATCATAATAAGAGTGACTCATGAAAAATATACCATGAGAGAAATCAAATCGCAACTTTTCAGGAAGAACTATTGATCCCTTCTGATCAATATGATCTCCGAGCACTTCCTGAATTTATGGGACATATTTATATGAGATACGGTCAAAAATCTACAGGTTAGGAAACATAAATTATAGGAAAAGGATACCTTCAGGGCAAAATTCAGCATATGTGTACAAGTATGATTAGGAGCGATGAGTGTACGTCTCTCATAGTCAACCTACACGCATAGCAAAAAAAGATGGAAACAATTTAGACAGTGTGATGCATAGAGAGCAAAGATATGAACAATATGCTGAATATAACAAACACCTTTTTGCGCTAACAGTTACCTTGCAAGTCACTTTATCCCCCACCGAAACCTCTCCAGTTTCTGTTGAAAGATAACCAATATGAAGAACAAAGCCCCCAAATATTTGGACATTGCATACGTTAAATGTACCAAACGAGCCTTCTATAAGTCCTGTGTCAAAAATCTATTGCAAGAGCAAAAAGTTAGGGACACAGATTCCATATATATTGATAAATCCTAAGAAGTGAATCAAAAACTAGATCTCATTTATGGATATAATATCTAAAACATAAAGACAACTGTAACCAAGGGCTTCAGAAATTTGGGCGCAAGAACTGCTAATAACTATATTAAGGCTTTGCCCACAACAGCTCAAGTCAAAACGATGCAGTTCTGATATGATTGTGTTCATGGTGTTGCTGTCAAGTTCACATCTATATACATATTTAAATGAAGATAACAGAAACATAGCGCTCGTATGATTAGTAATGAAAAACAAACAGTACACTAAATTACAGCTCAAACAAAAAAAGGCTACCTGACCACCCTGCTCAGCATAGAAACTTGTAGATGCTAATACTAGCCCCACATTATCACCACTGGCTGAACTTTTAAGAAAAGCAGAGCCAGTGTAGATAGCTTTTACTTCACTCTCATGACCCTGCAACAAAAACCGGCATTGTAATTGCGCATTTAAGACTTATTTGAAGCAAGACCATCTCCCAATATATGCCCTAACTTCTTCTTTCTACACCAATGGACTAACAAATTTGAAGCAACATACGAGTTATCTAGAGTTAATAAGACAAACCTGGAACCAAATGTATTTGAAAGAATCATCTGTTACTGAAACACCAGCCTTGCGCAATGTTGATGTCGCATCAGCGTCCATAACAATGGAGCCACCAGCTTGCTAACAGAAGATTAATATTAGCAGATTAGTTAATAAGTACTGTCAAACTTTGTTCACCTTTTAATGTCAGTAAACATCAAAACTCTTAGAGAAATTTTAATAAATACGTTGAAACACCTTATTCGGGGCACTCCTCGATCTTTCCCTTGCCTCTTTCATGGCTTTGTTGAAACCATCAACATCGACAAGCAACCCTCTTTCTTCAGCCATCAACTGAAACATGAGAATGTTCTAAGTACCTAAGTACATAAACATGAAACACATAAAATCTGAAGAATACATAAGCAAACGACCTAAGTACCTGAGTTAAATCTAATGGGAAACCATATGTATCCCATAAGACAAAAGCATCCTGCAAAGGCAAGAACAGTATGATTGAGAGTGTTCCAAATACTGTAACATATACCATTAGAAATATCAGAATAAAAAACAGCACAAAAAGCATTTAATACTTGCCTCTCCACTAAGTGTTTTTCCCTGAACTGCTTGACCTGCTTTCCGAAACTTCTCAATTCCCTGCCGTGAATCTTTACAATCAATCAAATCTTATACTCACCTATATAACAAATAAAGTACAAGGAAGAAAAGATAAACCAACTAAACTTAGGGGAAGGCTCCCTATAGATAATAGTTTGCTGAATTATGTCCAAAAAGTATACACGTATATAATTGGGGTCATCGACATTGAAGCAAGGAATTGTTTCTAGATCATGGATTCAAAGAGCTAGCAGAGCCCATGTATAAGTAAATAATTAGATAACAATTATAATTTTTTTAGAATCAAAATCCTGCCCTCACCTTTGCCAAGGTCTTGCAGAAGCTCGTCTCCTCTTCTTTTATTATCTCTGTAATCTTTCTCTCATGTTCCTTCAACTCCGTAAAGACATCGCCCATCACCCGAATAACAGAGCTTACAAGTCTACAGGTCAAAAAACATAACTGATCAGTGAAAGATACAGAACAGTAGAGTGCATATGCTACATATGTTGCATAGCAAAGATACAAGACAAATCTTCAAATAAACATGTTTTAGCCACAAAGATCAAATATTGAAACAAAAATCCAGTCTCATTTCTTACCCACTGAAAAAACCTTCCTCAGCTTTCAGGATCTCCTTTCCATAGCGCACTGCTCGGCGAAGAATACGTCTCAAAACATACTCACGACCCTCATTACCTACAAGAGAGTGAATAACTCATCGTCTTCTAGAAAAAACAAATTTAATTTTTCAAAAAATGTAGGAGAAAGCTCAAGCAAATGATTGAATACTAAGCCACTTTCCAAACGATATTTGTTATATTATCTGATATAACAGAAAACAGAGGAAAAAAAAAAAAACTAATAGCCTTACCAGGACGAGATCCATCAGCAATAGCAAATGACAAAGTTCTAATATGATCAGCAACCACTCTATATGCCATGTCAACTCTGTCGACATCGTCCGGACCAACTTTTCCAGAATATGGCCTCGCTCCAGTGGCCTAAGAATGTGATAAAAAAATTATACCTCAACTTAAGATTCGGAGCCACTACAGAAAGGGACCAATATGAACACTTTTAGACCTCTCACTGAAAAAATACATGAAAATTGGTAGCACTAACAAGGGAATAATCTCCAGGATTCCCATACAAAGATGTCTACCATGATACTCCAAATTCAAGGAATTAGAAAAAGTTCAAAAAATGACAATAGTGTTGCAGGAAAAGAGAATAGCTGTAACTTTCTAAGGTTCAAAAGACCAAATATGATCCTCAAATCCATATAATTACTAAGATACATAATTGACTCGACAAATCCACCAGAATGATAACAGTAATATATAAGGCGACCAAAGCAATCCTAGGAAGAGTTCACACCAGTTACTCAATATACGAAAATAATGTCAAGAAACAGTCGAAAGATAAACAAACTACCTTTTGGATGTCATCAAAAAGAGGCATGAAGACATCTGTATCATAGTTGCTCATTTTGTTCTGGAGAACAGAAGTCAATCTCTCGAAACCCATTCCGGTATCAACATGCTTAGCTGGCAGAGGTTTTAGTGAGCCATCACTTTCTCTGTTGTACTATTTAAAACACACGTATCAGGCCCATTTTAGAGGTATAATCTTATAATATCATTAATGAAATACCACGCTCTTCATGTACTCAAATAAATAGTAGTAAACTGAAACTAAAATACAAAGGGGATAGGGAGAGTTTGTACCTGAATAAACACAACATTCCATATTTCTAAACATGTTGGATCGTCATTGTTTACTAAGGATGCAGCATCACGGTTACCAACACGATCATAATGTATCTCAGTACACGGTCCACATGGACCTGTATCTCCCATTTCCCAGAAGTTGTCCTGAAATTCATCAAATGTTAGACCAAAATGAAGGCTAGCATAAAGAATCCTTAGACATCTGATTTTGGTTTTGACGGAATGTCATGAACATTGGTTATTAAAGCCTGTCAACTATCAGAACTTGAAAGTGTAATTCTACTGCAAAAGGATTTCAAGCTTCAAATTGGCTGCAGTTCTTACCAACAAAGCAACGTTTCAATACCACAAGCACTAGCTATCAATGTAGACTTAATATTCTCAGCGTTTGACTAAGAAACTAAGAAAGAAATAACAACTATAAAGACTAAAAAAGGTTTAAACTTGAAAAAATGGATCATTTCATAAGATAACACTCAAAAATTGATGTAATTCTGAGGAAAGCTTAGGGTAAGGGTGGGCATTCCGACCGAACCGAAATAGACTGAACCGACCGAACCGAGATTTTCGGTTTTCAGTCCAATTTCGGTTTACTCATAAAAACCGATTGGAACCCAATTATTTTTGACTTCGGTTCTCGGTTTGGTCGATTCGGTTACCTTACACTGGAATTTTATATATTTTAACCCAAAAACCCGAAAAATCGAAAGAACCGAAAAACCGAACCGATGTAATTATTTAAGAAACCATACCGAACCGAAAATTTAGTTCGGTTTAATTCGGAATCAGTTTTAGAAAACCGAAAAAAACCGATAACCGAAAAATCCGAACCATTCGGTTCGGTTAAAACCGAATGCCCAGGCCTAGCTTAGGGTAACAAAACATCAATAAGAATGCATTTCAGCAAGCAAACATACTTTGCAACCAAAAGGAAGCACACGTCCAGGTGGAAGAAATTTCAGCCATATATCTTTAGCCTCATTATCCGGTTGAAGTCCACCTTTCTCATCACCACCAAAATAGGTAGCATAAATCCGGTCAGTTGGTAGCCCATAGACCTGAGGCATGGAAAAAATGCGGCCTGTTAATCAACTGTCTATGAGAGATGCAGGCCAATGAATTGAGACAAATCATTTCAGAAACCACACAAGACACTACTTCACTTATATTATGCTTATTTTCTCCTCTACCATGTGCCGGGAAAAAAAAAGTATTCTTTAAACTAAAGCGTACTGCAATATGATACGAACTAAAGTTGCTATCATGAGCTAATCACAAAACACGATACCAAACTATTCTAATTACCTTGGTTAAAAGCTCCCAAGCCCATCCAATGGCTTCCTCCTTGAAATAATCTCCAAAGGACCAGTTACCAAGCATTTCAAAGAAGGTGTGATGGTAAGTATCTTTGCCCACATCGTCAAGATCATTATGCTTTCCACCAGCACGAATACACTTTTGGGTGTTACATGCTCGCGTTAGTTTGCTGAGCTCAGTATTTGGGTCAGCCGTGCCCAAAAAGATTGGCTTATACTGGTTCATTCCTTGAAAAACATATCGAGACAAATTAATACACATAACTAAGAATCAATAACAGGAAATTTGAGACAGTATATGAATTAAGCAAATTAGAAAGTCTAATCATTTTCGAGAAAAATCTACAATTGAAGTCCCAAAACAGAATAAAAAGCATTCCACTTAACTCCTCAACTATAATCCAATTTAGATTAACCCAACTCTAACTTCCACTGAAACAAATTCCCAATCTCATCGGTGAAAACAGATAGAAGTTAAGCAAATCAGTAATTTCGCATTGGAAATATCGTACCAGCATTAGCAAAGAGAAGAGTGGGATCATTGTGAGGAACAACGGGGCTTGATGGCCAGAACTTGTGGCCTTTCCCTTTGAAGAAATCGAAATAAGTGTCCCTGACTTTCTTAGCTGGCCACTGAGTCTCCGATGGTTCAGAACCCGGCATGATTGCGTCGGAGGATGAGAAAGAGGAAGAGAAGCGGAAGTGAGAGAGAAAAGAGCGGCGGATAAGGGAAGAGTAAACCCTAGACGGAGGCTTGGTTGAGGATATCAGAAGAAATGTGGCGTTCACTAATCTCATTCAAACCAATAAGACCTTCTCTTCAGTCTCTCAATTTCCACCGTAAAATTTTATTTAATCCGATTTCGATTCCATCAGATATATTATTTTAGTGTAAAAATAATAATAGTAGTTGGAAAAAAAATGAAAGTATATGTTTTGGTTCTCATTGGGTTAATATTTGTGAATTACTTTTCTTTTTTTTTTCATGATAAATTATACTGAAGCTTGGATTGAAGATCATCATGGTTATACAAAATTGTCGCAAGGTTTTTATTGCATTGAAAATGGTTTAAGAAAACGCTGTTTTTTTCCGATAGTTAGAATGATCCAGAAATAATTTAACATTAGAGTTGAGTTCGATTTCTCTTTACTATATTATATAGATTAAAAATTATTTTAGAAGGTAAACTTTAAGTTATAGATCGAAACTTATCAATCACATTGTTAAAAAAATACAATTGTTTTGTAAAGTTTAACGTTTTGAATACAAATCTCTGTTTTTTTAACTAAAAAATGTTATAAAATACATTAATTATTAGATACCTAGAGTTTAAGAGAATTTGAGTGACAATGGATTTGATTATATTTTTCTTAAAATTACAAATTCAATAATGCCCAATTTGAGAAGATATCCTTAAATCCATAATTCATATATCTTTTGTAGTGATTTTAAAGTGGTTGCTTAGTATGAAAAAGTGCAATACTGAAGACAGTAGATAAATGTCATTGAATCTGCAATAACATTTGGTGATAAGGTGTATATGAGGTAAAACAAATTAACATGTACTATATAATTATGCTAAAACATGTTCCTATTAATGTTAAATTCAAATTATATACTAATAGAATTGAAGTTTATGTTACTTCACATTCTGAATAAATTTTATTAAAACAATATATAACGATTATCAGTTTTTTTTACCCAATTTGAAAATTGACTAATGGAACTATGGTCAAAATATATATAAAAAAAAACTTTTGATCTATAGACGTGTAATTTGAATTTAACATGAGTATATTTTAGCATGATTATATACTTTATGTACTGATTTTAACAATAATTCATAGTTAGATATGAAAAAAAAACCCATTTTTCCGGGTATATTTATGCAAAATTATTCCAGAATTTTAAGTCTTTGATAGAATAAATTAAGTTAAATTCAATGTCAACAAGTAGACATGCGCATTCGGTTTTAACCAAATCAAATGGTTCGGGTTTTTCGGTTATCAATTTTTTAGTTTTGTAAAATTGATTCCGAATTAAATTGAACTAAATTTTCGGTTCAATTTCTTAAATAATTACATCGGTTCGGTTTTTCAGTTTGGTTTTTCAGGTTTTTGGTTAAAATATATAAAATTTTGGTTTAAGATAACCGAACCGACCAAACCGAGAACCGAATTTAAAAATAATTGAGTTCCGAACGATTTTTTATGAATAAACCAAAAGTGAACCAAAAACCAAAAATTTCGGTTCCGTCCGAATGCCCGCCCCTATCAACAAGCTTTTAATGAAATGCCTATAAGTCCATGTATTTACGGTTCTTTGTTAATCCCTTTTTTGGGGGTCAAAATTGAAGGTTTCCAAATCCAAACCTCGAAGTATGAGGAAAAGTAATTGAAAGGATCGTTTGATAAAACCCTACTGAAAATTACTTATTTTCCATAATTTTAAAAAATTCAAAATAAAAAACCGGAGAACACGAGTTCTGGTTTTTATAAAGTTTGAGAGCGCAGATTGGGAAAAGGAATAAAGAATTTTTCCCTCTTTTCAAATTTCAAAAAGTCTGCAAAAATCCAAACGGACAGATTGAATCTCTCTCTCCAAACACTGCGTTTCATCGCCGAAGTTCTCCTCCGTCGTTCCTTATCGGCGGCGTCTTCAGTTCTGCCTTCGCCGTTTGGCATCCACTTCGTCAAACCTCCGTCTAGGGTTTATTATACTTCACATTTCCACTGCTCATTTCTCTATCACCTCCGCTTCTCTTCCGCGCTTTCATCCTCCGTCGCAGGCATCCTGCTCAAATATGGGTGTCGAGGATTACCATGTGATAGAGCTCGTCGGTGAAGGCTCATTTGGGAGGGTTTATAAAGGAAGACGAAAGTACACTGGTCAGGTAAATTGTTGGGCTATAACGTTTCGTTATCATGATCTCTACTTAAATCAGATAATCAAATCTTAATTTTGATTATTTGATCGTGTTTTGAGCAGACTGTGGCGATGAAGTTCATTATGAAACAAGGAAAAAGTGACAAAGATATACATAGTCTAAGGCAAGAAATCGAGGTTAGGAAATTTCACTCCTTGGACTTTTTAATCCCAATCTATTGTGACATCTCCTTATATCATTGGATTTGACCATCTTTTTGTATGTCTCAGATACTGCGGAAGCTCAAGCATGAGAATATAATTGAAATGCTCGACTCCTTTGAAAATGCACGAGAGTTTTGTGTCGTCACTGAGTTTGCCCAAGTACTTTCTCACTGTTGATTTTGCAATCTAAAGAATCGAATTATGAAGCCTGTAATTGGACCTATATGAAATGAAAGAATTATTGTAAATCTTCTAATTTCACAGGGTGAATTGTTTGGGATTCTTGAAGATGACAAGTGTCTACCAGAAGAGCAAGTTCAAGCAATTGCAAAGCAGTTGGTAACAAGTTTTGCCAACATGGTTCCTATTTCTGTTTCTAATTTTCTTGTTTTATGATTAATAACACATTCTCTAAAATCCAGGTAAAAGCATTACATTACTTGCATTCCAATCGTATAATTCACCGTGATATGAAGCCACAAAACATTCTTATTGGTGCTGGGTCTGTGGTTAAGGTAATATAACCTTCCTTTTGCTGCTTCCAGGAATTATATATGTATTGCTGTTTCTATGCTTCCCAAACTCATTAGTACTTCGTATTGTTTTTCTTAAAGATGGGAAATATGGTAGGTTTAGAGTTACAATATGATTCGCTTACTCACGTTCTCTTCTTATGAGTATCAGGCTATGTACTAACTTCTTGAAATGATTTATGACACATTGAACTTTCAGTCTATGATTGTTTCAGAAAATTAAGTTTATCGTGTAAGTACTAGAACTAGAAGAGGATAGGACTAGCGAGGAATCTCATATACTTAGTTCATTACAAGTAGAAACAAAACTACTTTTCAAAGGTACTTATATCTTTTAAATTACTTTCTCTTTACTATCATCTTATTTGTCTCTCCTCTTTGATTTTTCCAGCTATGTGATTTTGGTTTTGCTCGAGCTATGTCCACCAACACTGTGGTTTTACGATCCATTAAAGGCAACATCTTTATTTTCTTTAGGTGTATTAATGAATAAATAGCTCAATAATACGTTCCTAGTAATTAATCCACCAATGAAATCTGCTATCAGGCACTCCATTGTACATGGCGCCAGAGCTTGTGAGAGAACAGCCATACAATCACACTGTCGACCTGTGGTCTCTTGGTGTTATATTGTAGGTGGAGAACATCTGAGTTGTCGTACTTCAATTTCTATTGTTATGAAAGCTATTGCATGTAGTACCGTGATGATTGTGATGGCTTTTCCTTTTTCATTTCTTCTTCATTTTTGTTTTACTCACAAGTCACTGCGCTTGAAATGGTTATAATTAATATCTTGGTATACATCAGGTATGAATTATATGTAGGTCAACCTCCATTCTACACAAATACTGTGTATGCTCTCATTCGTCACATTGTTAAGGTATATCAATCTTTTCAAATATGTCCATAGTCTATGCTTAATTTTTGTGCTAACATTTTAGTAAATCTTCAAGGATCCTGTGAAATATCCTGATGAAATGAGTCCCTACTTCAAAAGCTTTTTGAAAGGATTGCTCAACAAGGTGAAATTTGTTAAATACTGTGTCCTTTTTAACATTTATGGACACGTTGAGATTATTCTTTGATTAGCTTGAACTGTTTGTCTATTACAATGTGAAACAGGTGCCCCAAAGTCGATTAACCTGGCCTGCTCTTCTCGAACACCCCTTCGTCAGAGAATCACTAGAAGAAGTTGAAGCCAGGGTAATGATCTTATGATGATGACTTATACTGTGCAGCATGTGTCTTATGTAAAGAGCATTTTTCTTAATATAAAGGAATCAAATTTGAATTTGTTGGAATAATATATCACTATGAATTCGTCTTCAGGAAATGCAAACTGCAGTAGTTGATCACAACGCAGCTTGGATGCTCAAAGGAAATGGAGGGCAACAGAGAAATGGTTTGATTATCTCATTGTGTGATTATATGCTATCTCTCAGTGATTTTTACTCTTATTAAATTTATAGTGTTAATATGTCACAGAAAGTTGCAACTCTGCAAGCCCAGTTGCAACTCCTCTAGTTCTAGCTGACATTCAGTCAGACGCGAAGGGTGCTGTCAACGTAAATGCCCCACCCGCTGAGGATTTTCTTGGATTCCCAACCCAAGAGGAGATTATAAGCTCAGGTTGTGGGAAATGCTAATTGTAAATCTATTTTAAACTTTAAGAATAGATTTATCCAACAGATTTATACATAGATGGGAACAATGCATGTGTGTCAGAAAATTTACAAGCATGTTGCTGATTAAAAGTTCATGCTGTGGGACATGCTAGTTATAAATTTCTTCTTTTAAACTTTAAGAATAGATCTATCCAATATATTTATACATAGATGGGAACAATGCATGTGTATCAGAAACTTTACAGGCATATTGCTGTCTGAGAAAAGAACCTTAGCTGCCTTTGGAGTTTCTCTTGCCTTTTTTCTTAATGGATCCACTTATCATACTCATTTATACTTGGGTTGTTTTTCCTGTTTCAGGTAACGCGACACTGGACAAACTGGAAAATACATCTCGCACTGTTAAAGGTGCAAAAGTTATAGGTGAAGATGATAAAGCATTGGATCTTGTTTTGTTGTCATTGGAAACATTTTCAAAATCGCAAGTTTCTAAAAGGTAAGGCGTATAGGATGTTATTTTATAACAAGAACAGAACTAGGTACTTTACGTAAGATAGACTCTCAAACAGAGCACCGTCTAGTCTTATGATCTATTACACTCCAGTGAATTGTTACAATTTGTGATATTTTCTGCATACACTCATATTCGCATTTTCATTCATGGGTATGCAGGGACAAAGCTGTTGCTTGCTCTGTTCAGTCTCTCAAGATCATTTCCAATTTGGTCGCAGCTCGTGCCATAGTTTCAGTTGAACTGACTGATAAAATAACATGTGCGCTGCTAGACTTTACTGATGCTCTTGTTGGAATGAAATCATCCGAGTTCAACAACATAATACCAAAGGTGAATTTTCTTGACCAAAATGTCTGGCACGTGTCTGATTTGATATCCAACTTTATTGATTAGATAACCTGATTTCCACAATCAGTAATTAAAGAAAGGTAAATGATTTGTAACGCTGGCTTATTGCTTTATCAGAGTCTTTCAGTCACAAAAAACTTGGTAGGGCATATTGAGGGCAATAATATTCACAGTTCCTACATCAGGCACTGGACCAAAATAGTGGAAATCTTCGTACAGGTAACCTTTCTTTTCGTGCACAAGTCTCTTGTAAGATTAAAGCACCTGTACTTACACATACAGCTTCTGTGTATGTAGGTCGTTGGATGGGAAGAAGAGGGATCTAGTAGAATTTTATATGAAGCCTGTTCTTGCATCACAACGATGTTATCTCGAGTTGCAGAAGATCTTAAATCTTCAACTCCTGATTCTGTTTCTCAACAGATTTTGGAGCATGCTAACATGTCCCGCATAGTTGATCATTTGTGTCTTTGTCTGGCTTCTTCTGGATCGAGTTTAGCTTCTGGCGCTTCACACATGTTAGCAGTTGCCTGTGAAGCTTGTAGAGCTATATGGATTCTCATAGATACTTCCGAAACGTTTTTCAAGAATGACAATATCAACATATTTCCTCTAGATACTTTGCACAACCATTTCTCTCAGCTTGACGAAAGAGACAGTGAGTGGGGGCGATTATCTGAAAAGCTTGTTGATACAGTGACAAGAACATATCTCCGATCAAAGCATGTGCAATTTGCTGTCAGTCATTGCCTTCACCAACGGGTGGAGGCTCCATTGGTTTCTGCTATTCAGGTGATTATTTGATGTTCCTGTTCTTGTTTGGCTGACTTAATTGTCTGGCTTCACGAAGTTACATGATAACTTGTTCTTTAGTTCACAGAGATATTTGAATTTGTATTTCTTTCCCCTCTTGAAACTTGACTGGAAATTGCTTATGTATTCCTTCAGCTCTTGTCAAGATGTTGCCTTCACAATGGAACTATGCCTAGCGTCCTTTGTGGTCTTCCCAGTTCAGTACCTATTACTACCGTAGTCAGTGGTGGGGAAGATGGTACAGTCATTTCAGAAATATTTTCTATAGTATCCTATGCTACATCACTAAGCAAGGACCAACAAACAGGAGAAACAAATAACTGTGAGGGCAGACTAAACAATCTGGTCTTCCATTCATGCATTCTGTTGGCAACAGTTGCTCAATGTTTGAAATTAAATGGGAGAAATTTCGCCCTGACAATGCTGACAACTTCTCCAAGAAAGCATCTACATCGTCTTTCTGCCATTGCCAATCACATTGCCTCAGATGATAAGATCGAAGCTTCTCTTCAGAATCACTCTGCATCAGCTATGCTTGCTCTTGCCTCAATTCTTTCCCTTGAAAAAGGATCTTCTGCTGAGTCTTCTGTCTCTGAGATTGTGGTGCCTCTGCTTCCTCGAGCTACTAAGCTTTGTTATTATCTTAGGCCTATGCAAAGTAATGAAGGTGAAGTCATCTCTCATTCTGCCAAGTTTACCAAATGGCATGGACTTCTGGATGGATGTATTGGTTTATTAGAATCCAGATTGAAGTGGGGAGGGCCTTTAACTGTTCAGCAGCTTATTGCTAGTGGAACGCCAATGCTTCTTATAAATCTGTTAGCTGGCAAACTTTCAAATGCTTCCCCAGATGAGATCAAGAAAACACCTAACCGGATTGGCTTGTCGCCGGTTGGTGTTATATGGGCCGTTTCGTCCATATGCCACTGTCTTTCGGGTGGCACTTTAATATTCCGTCAGGTTCTTGTGAAGATTGAAAACATGAAGCTGATCACTCATTTATTATCTGATGCTCATATCAAGCTAGTAAAGAACTGGGGAGGTCCTGGGGGAGGAAAAGATGGAGTCCGAGAAACGATAAATGTGATAATTGATCTCCTAGCATTTCCCTTTGTTGCGCTACAAAGTCAACCAGAATCATTATCTGCCACTGCTTCTGTAAGTAGTGGATTCATCCTCAACATGGGTTCTCCTGGTGTGAGAGTGTGCATGGAAGATAGAGATCTGCTAAAGGCTATAGAAGAGGATATGGATAAATACATAAAAGTCCTCCTGGAGGTTAGTTCTTTGATTCTGTTTCCTTGAATTTTACATACTTTTGCTCATCCGTTGATTGCAATTGATGGTTTTATCTCTCATGATTCATGAGCTGAAATCTCATTAGACAAGCAAAATTTGGCACACATGATCAACCAGTGATATGTATTTGTTTCGCTGTATCTTTGACATTTTTCAGGTGGGAGTGCCAAGATTAATCCTTCGTTGCTTCGAACATTTGGGAATAAAAGATTTAGTAAGGCCCGTTGCTTTTCTTGCCAAAATGGTGGCCAAAATGGTGGGTCGCCCACATTTCGCGGTAGACCTCGTAAGCAAAGGTCTGTTGGATCCTAACAGAATGAAAAAACTACTCAACCTTTCAAGTCCAAGAGAAGTCATACTTGACATTTTGATGATCATATCTGATCTATCGAGGATGGATAAGGTAAGCATCCCGAATTTATGGTGCATTCTATCAGTTACCTTTGCTTAGACACATGACACTGAAGTAAACAATGTTATCTAATTTAGTACTATTGTCAACTGTGCAGGCTTTCTATAAATACATTGGCGAGGCTTCTGTTTTACAGTCTTTAAAGGAATTTCTTACTCATTCAGACCCAAATATACGGGCAAAAGCTTGTAGTGCTCTTGGCAATATGTGCAGGCATAATGGATATTTCTACAGCTCTCTTGTAAGTTTTAGCATTATGTTTCTTACACTTTTGAGAGCTCAAACATTTCGGAACACTGCTCTTTCTTACATAGTCTGCATGTTTATTATGTGTAGGTGGAACATCAAATCATTGGTCTCCTCATTGATCGATGCACTGATCCGGACAAAAGAACACAGAAATTCGCTTGTTTTGCTGTAAATCATCAAAAACTAACCATGTTTTTCTCTTTATTTCCATAGTACATTTGATCAAATTTTGAAAGTGGCCTTTCCATTTTTCTTCTTTTTGCAGATTGGAAACGCTGCTTATCATAACGACACGCTGTACGAAGAACTAAGACGATCTATAACGCAGCTTGCAAATGTATTGACCACGGCAGAGGAAGACAAGACAAAAGCAAACGCTGCTGCTGCATTGAGCAACCTTGTCCGAAACTCCAACAAACTCTGTGAAGATATAGTCTCCAAAGGAGCTTTACAAGTCAGAAACGGCATACAATTAACTTTTCTGGTCAAAATACATTGGTTTCTTGTGTCTAAGTTTGCGTAATTTGTGTGCAGGCCTTACTGAAGCTGGTCGCGGATTACTCCACCCTCGCCCTGAACCCAATCAAGAAAGAGACGGCAGGTGAGTCACCTCTCAAGTTCGCACTTTTCTCTTTGGCTAAAATGTGCTCGAACCACCAAATTTGCAGACAGTTTGTGAAGTCATCGGAGTTGTTCCCGATCATTACTAGGCTTAAACAGTCCCCTGAGGCTAATATTGCTCACTATGCTTCAGTTATCGTTGCCAAAGTCGGTGGTGACTCTTAAGAAAAGTTACAGTCCTGTAAATTTGGTGTTACATCCTTTGTTTCCTTTGTAACCTTGTTTGTTATTATTACCTTGAAAATCGTTTAAGCAAACGGGCCAATGAACTAAACTGCTCTAACCCGGATTAAATTACTTCTATAGCTCTCTCTACTCAGATGGTACAATTCAAAATCACTACCATATAGAAAATGACGTGTGAAGCTCACAAAGTGGTACACATTGCATAACACTTGCAGAGTTTTGGATTGGGGAAAAGAAAGATCTGTGTATATGCTATATACTAAATCGGAGATGCATATGAACACAAATATACATATTTAGCTAATGGTATTGTAAGCAATAGTAGCTATTGAGGAATTAGGAAATATACAACTCAGCTTGGCCATCAATAAAGAGACTCATGAACTCTTCTCCATCAACAGTTTCTTTCTCAATCAAGAGTTGTGCAAGTTTGTGTAGGATATCAATATGAGTTGTGACGATCTCTGTTGCTCTCTTGTAGGCCTTTTCAACTAGCTCTCGCACCTCAGCATCTATGATATCTGCAGTTGCCATGGAGTAGTCTTTCTGTGATGACATCTGCAAAAACATTTCATGGATATGAAGTAAGTTACAATACTCCAACTTGTCAACCAATGGTCCCAATGATGAAACTGAGAAACTAAGTTCGTTTAGCAATATACTTGTTGACCCATAAAGGGATTTCCACCAGGGCCACCAACAGCAACTTGTCCAATCTTTTTGCTGAATCCAAACCTCTCAATCATTTGACGTGCCACACGAGACACCTGCATGAAGTCATTTGATGCTCCAGTCGTCACATTCTCAGTCCCAAAGATCACCTCCTCTGCAACCCTGACATAGCATCATAGCCAACACAAGAGACAGAGATTGTTCAACACAATGAAACCCTTCATTAAGTTTTAAAACCTGTCTTTTGTAATAAGGCCATTACTAACTAACCTTCCACCAAGTGCAACAGCCATTTGATTCTCGAGGTAGCTCCTGCTGTACAATCCAGACTCAAGTCTTTCTTCGCTGGGAGCAAAGAATGTGAGCCCACCAGCTTGGCCTCGAGGAATAATGGAAATCTTGGCAACCGGATCATATTCTGGCATAAGAGCACCCACTAGAGCATGACCAGCCTCTGCAAATTCAAAATTCATTTAAGGTGATCAGAAATATAATCTTAGCTGTTCCCAACAAATAGTTTGAAAGAATGCTAACCATGGTATGCAACAAGTCTCTTCTTCTCTTCTGAGACAACTGCATTCTTCTTCTCAGGTCCAGCAATGATCCTCTCAAGAGCATCCGAGATTTCATCCTTGCTAATCTCCTTAAGCTCACGCCTGGCCGCAAGAATTGCAGCTTCATTCATCAGGTTTTGTAAGTCAGCACCCGTGAAACCAGGGGTCCTCCTCGCAACCTTGTCAAAGTCCACATCTTTACCAAGTGCCTTCCCTCTAGAATGAACCTAGAATGTTACCAAACCCCAAAAAGAAATAAGAATCATCCACATAATTCCAGAGAACATTACTAAGCTTTATTATAAGCAGCTATAATACCTGAAGAATCTTGACTCTACCAGCCACATCAGGCCTATCAACCGTGACCTGCCGATCAAACCTACCAGGCCTCAACAGCGCAGAGTCGAGAACGTCCGGTCTATTTGTAGCTGCCAAAACAATCACACCAGAGTTGCCAGAGAATCCATCCATCTCTGTCAACAACTGATTAATGGTCTGTTCTCTCTCATCATTTCCTCCTCCCATCCCAGCTCCTCTTTGCCTCCCAACAGCATCAATCTCATCGATGAATACAATGCAAGGGGCTTTTGACTTAGCCTTCTCAAACAAATCCCTAACTCTAGATGCACCCACACCCACAAAAAGCTCCACAAACTCTGAGGCCGCGCAGGAGAAGAATGGCACTCCTGCTTCCCCTGCCACAGCTCTGGCCAGGAGGGTCTTACCCGTACCGGGAGGTCCAACAAGCAAACACCCTTTAGGAATCTTGGCACCCAAGGCTGTGTACTTATCAGGATTCTTCAAAAAATCCACAACTTCCTGTAACTCCAGCTTGGCTTGATCAGCTCCCGCAACATCTGCGAATGACACACCAGTCTCAGGCACTTCCTGGAATTTCGATTTGGAACGTCCGAAATCCATGGGACCACCCAAGCCTCCAGGGCCACCACCAGGACCACCCTGAGCTCGCCTGAAAAGCAAAAAGAGTCCACCAAAGGCCAAGAGCGGGAAAATCAGGTTTCCAATAGTAGTGAATAAGTCGTTGCTAGTAGCTTCTCCCTCAGAAACCGAGATATCAACTCCATTCATAGCTAAGATGTCGATGAGGTCAGGGTCATTAGGGATGATGACTGAAGCACGACGATTATCCACGGCAGTAAGCTGAAGAACAGAACCATCTTTGCTGAATCTAACTCTCTCCACTTTACCTTTCTTCACAGCATTAAGAAACTCGCTGTATCGCCACTGAGATCCCTCTGGAAGATCCGATGAAGGTTTAGGTGCTGTAAGTATCTCATTCTGATTGAACAATGGAGAAATCGACGGAGACGGCTTCACTGCTTGAGCTTCCACAAGTGAGACAGACGGAGGAGCTGGTTGGTCCACCACAGCTAAAGCTCGCGGTGACGACGTAATTGAAGAAAATATAATAGCTGATAAAGCTATTTGCGACGACAAAGATCTTCCATTGGACAAACTCTCTTCGTTTCGATGAGTACATCGAGTGATCTGATAATTTGAAGGGGAGATGACAGAGAAAGGGAAGGAGGTAAATCTCGTGGTTTTAGGAGTGGGAGAAGAGATTATGATTTGGGATCCTAAGAAATTTGAAGAACGTAATAATGGATTAGAAGAAGCTGAGGTCGCCATTGGAGCTCCTGGGTAGTAGGAAATTGAAATTTGAGAGAAGAGAAGCTAACACAAGATATATGAGAGAAAAGGAGAGAATTTGATCAATGGTTTTGATGAAAGGTGGTTTCTTTTTCAAACTGAAGCCATATGTCTTCAGCTTTTTCTATGTTTGTTATCTCATATCCACTCCTTCACTTCATGGTCGCTAAATGCCACCCACATAACACGCAAGAAAACAAAAAAGGTTCGGTGTATTTTTCGTACAGGTCTTAAACGTAATCAGTTTCTTATAGATTTTAATACTTGAAAAATAATGAAATCTTATTTATATATATTTTGATATTCATTAAATCATTAAAATCAAAACGATAATACATACAATATTGTGATAATACAGAATTTGAGTCTGCTTACACTACTAAGGTACCCAAAAGAAAACAAGAAAGTTGATTTTTAAGGATACATATGTGTTGAATTGAATGAGGTGCATTTCATTGATAATAGCTTGTGGCTTCTGACTGATGACTTCACCTAAGGACTGAGACCTTTTGGAGGCACCAACCGGCCGACTAGGAACTAAACCGGATTATAGCTGATCTTGCCAGTACAAGGAAGTAGTGCGCCTATGGTGACAGTTTCGGATTAGGAAGTATCCGACACTCCCGTGGTTTGTTTTGGACTCTTCTATCTTGCTACAGGCATAGCAATAGATACAAATTAAAGAAGCAGACATTACAAATATAGCTTCAGCTCATTTAGATGCAAGTAATGGCCTACTTATCAGATTAAAGTTTCGGGATTAAGACTCATTGCCTTATTTGAGAATCATGAAATGCCACTATAACTAGTCTTACCATATGCCAATGGAAATGAAGGATGATACTAATATTAAACCTAAGACTTGAGTGAGAAGCAGTCAAGGTGACTTGAGTGAGAAGCAATCAAGTCTTAGAGTTTCTTCTTCCTGTGATCGTTGGAGACTCAAGGAGGGAGTCAAAGTCACATGCCTCCCTTGACATATGTGAAGAAAGAGCCATTGGAGGCTACGGAGAAGGAAGGAGCCGTTGAGGCTTAGAGAAGAAATGAGACCCATTGCTTTCATAAAAGTTTAATTACTATTTGTAGAAACGTCTAACTTACCTTACATAGAAGCATTAGATTGTCTTATAAATAGGATGTAAAAGCGTATGTAAAAATTAAGCAAGAGAGAAAGAAAACTCTTCTTCATAATCTTATCTCTCTCCCTCTCTCTCTCGGAAATCTCTTCCTCCATCTCTCAGTCTTCTTTACCAAAACTCTTGAATCTTTGTCAAATCTCTCCAATCTTATTACTCAAAATCTCACAACTAAGAACCAATCTCTGCTCCTACTACCATTCCCTTGAAACCATGGATGTATATATTTGATATTTTTTAATAGTGAGGGACTGAGATGCATACCTTGTACATACTCCTGTCCTGTAGTGACATATCTCCAAAAACATTTGTTGCTGCTTCAGAAAAGTAAATGTAAGGCACAGCATCGCAATTGCAGTATCTAATGAGATGGAAATTTCAAGGAAAAAAACAGAGGAAGCTTTCTATCAAGCAAAACTTGCGACTTATAGAGCTCTTGTATCTTTATTCTCATGTATACCAACCACAAGTGTAAACAGTAAAATGAAGGTAAGAGATTGGACTGAATAGATCCAAACCTTCCTGCCTTTAGTAAGTGTTCCTTTTCTAATGGCTATATATACATACAAGATAATTATAATTTAATTGCAAAACTGAAACCTCTTGGTAAGCCAATTCTAAGGTTAAGAAGAGATAACAACCAAACCTACCATAGAATAAAGAGGCAATTCTAAGGTTGTTTTGTTGATGCCCAGAAACTGTTCATGAAATGCGGAGTAGAAACCTGGTTACTTGGATAGCATTGACTGCTGGATACGTGCAAAGCCGTTACTTTGATAAAGGGATCTTAGTTTTTGAGGAGATGTTAGAAAGTGAGGTTACACCTAATGAAAAGACGCTAAGCAGTGTTCTTTCGGCTTGTGCTCATGTAGGAGCACTTCACCAAGGAAGAAGAGTACATTGTTATATGATTAAAAGTTCGATTGAGATAAACAGTTCAGTGGGAACAACATTGATTGATCTTTATGCCAAATGTGGATGTTTAGAGAAAGCTATATTGGTTTTTGAGAGACTTCCTGAGAAAGATGTGTACACCTGGACTGCTATGATTAATGGACTTGCAGCGCATGGATATGCAAGAGGCGCATTTGATCTCTTACAGAACATGGTAAGAAGTCATGTCTCACCAAATGAAGTAACTTTCATTGCTGTCTTAAGCGCCTGTGCTCATGGAGGCCTTGTGGAAGAGGGTCAAAAGCTTTTCCTGAGCATGAAGAAACGTTTCAATTTGGAACCAAATGTGGATCACTATGCGTGTATGGTTGATTTATTTGGAAGAAAAGGTTTGCTAGAACAAGCAATGGCTTTGATAGAGAGAATGCCAATGGAGCCAACAATTGCGGTACGGGGAGCTCTGTTCGGGTCTTGTTTGATACACAAAGACAATGAGTTAGGTAAATACGCAGCCTCCCGTGTGATCAAGCTGCAACCTGGTCACAGCGGGAGATACACTCTCTTGGCCAATTTGTACACTGAGTCTCAAAACTGGGATGAAGTCGCTCGGGTAAGAAAGCAAATGAAAGATCAACAAGTGGTGAAATCTCCGGGATGTAGCTGGATTGAAGTGAAAGGTAAGCTTCGTGTGTTCATAGCTTTAGATGACAGAAAACGCCTCGAATCGCATGATCTGTACAAGAATCTCGACAATGTTGGGGTGAAAATGAGATTGCCAGATGAATCAGAACATTTGACTGCTCAATCGTGACTTTGAAGACCTTACATTTTCTTCATAAGCCTTCTCTGAAGCTATCCATAACCCTCCAGTTATTTCCTCCTCTAGTCTTTAACCTCTCAGCTAATTTTTGCGATACCTCGAGATGCAAGAGTACAGGCTTCTTCTTCTCTTCTGAATATCTACAAGAATAACTCTTGCTTACAACTTTAACATCTGAAATTGTGTGTTCTTGATTCTCACATCTGAACTTGAGTGCTTCAATGGCGACTTCTGGAGGAATTTTAGGGTTTCTGGCAAGCTGTTTGCAGGCTTCCATTGTTAGTTTCTTGTAGTTGAGACATCGACATATCTTTGTTCGGTCTTGAGGTGTTAGATTCGGATGAGACTGTACAACAACAATAAAACAAACAAAAACTCAATTATTTATTCAGTTCCACTATGTAAAGTGGTCACAGTTGTAATACGAAAAATGTTAAATAAATCAATTTAGATATATATTATTTTCTGAAAGAAATTGCCCATGTTTCCATTGTGAACCTTATAAAAAAAATGTTTCCATTGTGAAAAACAAAATGATAGGAAATGGCATCTAATTTAGTGGCATGCGGTATTTAGGACACTATATTTGCATAACCCGGGATCGAGTTTTCTTGCCTACATTATATAAGAATTTGACTATTGGACTGGCCAATTGTGGCTCAATATAATATGTCGTTGACAAAAAAACAAAATGATAAAATTTCATTGTTTCAAAAATATTCGAAATTTTAACAATTCAAAAACTGGTAACCGCGACCAGCGACCGCGACCAAAACATATTCGTTTTGTGGTCGTTGGTTCAGCGATCGGTTGCAGCGACCAGCGATTACAATTCTCTATCGCTATTTTATTTAGTGATCTACGGCGATTAGTCGTAGCGATTATCAAATAAACAAAAAATTATTTTTTTGTTGCTGGTCGCGGTCACCGATCGCGGTTGCGGGTCGCGGTAGCCAACGACCAGCAAACGAACAGAGCCTATATATAAACCTTTATAATGAATAAGTGAATAACTGTTTGTTACAGTTACATGCATCGTCAAGTGAACTAGTAGTACCTTACCAAAAAATATTCCTCTTTTAGATATTTCTAGTAACAGAGTTAACTAAAAAAACAAGAAAGAAATAGTGGCCTAGTGGGTAAAATCTGACATGAACCCCACGGCAGTAACAAGACAGACTCAAGAATCGTAAGATCACTCCAAATCTTAATCATATGTATATATGTATGTGTAAGAAGATTCGATTCATAGCCAAATTTTTAAAAACTCCGAATAATATTATTCAAAACAAAATTATAAACGTGAACATTTAACCATTTGAGTAACTTCATAATCTCGAACTACACATCTTCTATGATTAGTAAAAGAATAGTTGACTCTATTTGAGCTCTTCATCAATATTTAAAAGCCAATATGTATTAATAATCAAATTGTACTAAAATCTGTCTGGCACTTGTCATCTTCTATATGTCCAATACAGATAGAAAATCAAATTGATTACCATTTTTTGTCTCACTTTTATACAAAATCTACTAAAGTATAATTAAAAAATTATTAATAATTAAAAGAACTGACCTGCAGGTAGATGTCTATGGCTCTGTAAACTCCATCGAAGCAATCTCTAGCTGAATCTGGCAAGCTCTCTGCAACGCAAAGAAACTTATTGAGTTTCAAATTCTGATCTGGAGATATCTCTCTCAAATACTTATCAATCAATCTCCCAATTTCTTTCATGTTCTGTTCTCTTGATTCTTCTTCACTGGTCTTCACAAACACTTTAAGTAATCTTATCACAAGATCCACATCATAAAAACCACCTTCTCTGCTTCCTCCTGCAGATACCAGAAGATCATCAAGTGTTGCTTGGTCCAACATTTTACCAATTAGGGTTTCTAAACCGAGTCTTGACTCACTACTTAAGTTAAAACTTGATAAAACCCGAAGAACCCAAAAGAGTTTTCTACAAGTAAACGCGTTTTTCCCTGCAGAAATCACTCCTTTAACCGCTCTATCAGCTAAATCAGAGTACTTGAGCTCGTTTCTCATAAGCTTTGTAGTGATTCTCGATTTGGTGTGGAGCTTTGACTTGAAATAATGGAGGAGAAATTTTGTTAATACTATGCTTTTTATGCTGGTTTTGTAAGCTCCAATGATCGTAATCAACTTCAAGATGATCTTTGGGGAGAGATTTGACATATCATTGAACCACCACTCGTTGCTTCTTCCACAAGAAACAGATCGCGAAATAAACCTATTTACTGATTCAGGCGTGTGCTTGGACATCTCAGGAGAAAGAAAAGAGGCAAAGGAAGAAGAAGACGAAGAAGAAGAGAACTCGTCTGAGTTTGGAGAGATTTTGGTCAAAGCTGCAAAGATAAGCTTATCAATAAGACCATACGAATCTGCTTGAAGGAACACTAGCTCACAGTTCTTCAGACACGAAACGATGTCGTTCCATGACCCATAAAACACTTCTTTTAGAAATTTCTCTGTCTGAAGAAAGAGATTAGAGAAACAAAACTTCTCAGTCATGCCTAGAAAAACAGAGCAGCAGTACAAAGTCGAAACATTTGTGACATCGATTGAGATTCCTCCTTTTGTGTAACAATATCGTGAAATTAGTTCAAACCCATCTGGTCCACCTGGAAAATTATCGATTTCAATTTTGATAATCTCTGAACATTTCGTCTTTCTGTTTCTCTTCTTTTTTCTCAGCTTTATCATCTTCCTCAAGCTTCCAGAGTACTCTGAAATTACATCCTAAAACAGAGCATAAAGAGAGATAAGAAACAGAGCATGATCAAAGATTGTGACTTTTGAATCGAATTCATTTGTTTTTCATTACCTGATCGAGGAAGAACGTGTAATAGCCATTGATAATGATCTTAAGATCATTGAGAGGAAACATGGTATTCAACTACGAAGTTCTAAAGAGTCTTGTGACTTGTGAGCTTTTTGTTGTTCTTACTCTGTTTTTTTTTTCCTCCTTTTGGATTTCGTAGAGCAATAATTATAGTGGGCACATGTAAATGAGTGGATATATATAGTGTTTTATTTGTCTTTCTTTACATCTATACACAAATACACACCAATAGAATAATTAAATAAATTTATAGGAAGTAAGACAAATATTGTGTTGAACTTACATAAATATGGATTTATGTGAAAACAAATTATAGAAAACCACATAAATTTCAAATTATTTCAAATACCCATAAAATGATCTTTTTATGTTTGTCATGTTTTGTTGTTTTTGGTAGAATGCTATTGAATTTTGATTCCAGTTTTTTGTTAAAGAATTGACTTTTATGAAATAATGATAATAATTTTTTAGTATATAAAATTTGTGAATTAGGTTCAGAATCTACACGAGCTTTTCAAACTTAAACATGAATATAAAAACATTTAGTTAATTAATTATTCTTTAAGCTACTAGACCAAGTAATTAATTATCAAATTCAACTTGACCATTTTGTAAAGGAACTTCATTTATAATATACAAAGAATTGGGAATGTTGGTGTAGTGCATGTGAGTGTGTAGGGTATAGTAGAAAGTGACTTATCTGTTTTAAGTGTGAGTCCATAACCATCTTTTTGTCATCGTATTTCCAAATTGGACCATGGTTTATGACAATGTAATGATGATATAAACATATACTGTACATAATCTCATCCTTGCTAATACGAAAATATTGTTCTTTTAGGGGTGGTCATTCGGACCGAACCGAAATAGACCGAACCAAAATTTTCGGTTTTTGGTTTGATTCGGTTTACTTATAAAACCGATCAAACTCAATTATTTTTGAATTCGGTTCTCGGTTCGGTCGGTTTGATTACCTTAAACTAGAATTTTATATATTTTAACCAAAAAACCTCAAAAACCAAAAAACCGAAAAACCGAATCGATGTAATTATTTAAGAAACCAAACCGAACCAAAAATTTAGTTCGGTTTAATTCAGAATCAGTTTTAGAAAACCAAAAAAAACCGATAACCAAAAAAACTGAACCATTATGTTCGGTTAAAACCGAATGCCCAAGCCTAGTTTTTCTCTTTCTTATCCAATTTTAGTTTTGAGAAACTAGTGTTATCCACAATCTCTATGTTCTATCTTTTTATTTCATAAGAATCAATCATACAGATGAGATGATTGGCAATGAACAAGAATAAAAAGAAAGATCAAAGCACAAAATACCAAACCGACAACTTTGGAAGTGTTTCCAATATTTATATATATTATTTTGAATGATTTTT
>JAKUCM010004719.1:0-20181 GCA_023374145.1 Lepidium sativum | reverse complement strand
TATTGGTACAATGGGAAAACATGTTGCTTTCACTATGAAGAAATTTAAGGACTCGACAATGTTGCTTGTCATGACATTAAAGCATCCACTTGGGAAATGGCAAGAGCCCAGTGAGAGATGCCAACAATGAAAGCTCCAACAACCTTTGACCAGACATAAAAAGTTGGGCCCTTCCCCGTAATGCCCCATAGTCGGGACATAAGCGCCCTCTTGCTACTCATATGCGTGGCGCCATCCTAGCCTTTTTCTGACTAGGATCGTTCCCATAGCTTTACCGTTCGTGATCAGTATACTCAACTATGTATTTATTGAAAAGCGAGAGTTTCCCACAACAAAAGGGCGTGGTTACGTCCAGTATGTCCCCCCATCTTCCCGATATGCTATGGTGCCTTCGGGTGAGTGGAAGCGGGTTGAGTCCATATTACCCCAGAGCAACACCCGCTTCTCATCAGATCTATCTACTCGGTAATTCATCTGGTGACTTCACGGTCGCCAAACAAGCCCCAAGAAGCATCAAACGTTTCCAATGAGATCCATGGATAAATTCTTATATAGCAAGCACTAGGTCCCGGTGCGACTTTATAGAAAGTAATCAAAGTTAAGATCAAAAAGAATATAACGCACGTAGTGGTCATTATAGTGCTTCCTTCTAATCGTAGAAAATATCTAAGAAAACCTACTATGGAACTACTGAGCAGGGGCAAAAATACGATTAGTAGATACGTAGTTTAGAGTGTGATCACAAACCTAAAATCAGACAATAACAGAGCGACCAGTGATTGAGTGATTGATCTCTAAACGTCCAGAGAATGCTCGACCGAAGAAATAAGTAACCAACGTGGAAGATTTTGGTTTCCCAACTTTATTACTTAACGAGCATTTTCAGGGACTACTCTACTTCTTCATTACTCAAAAGGGAAATTTCTCGCACAAAATAAATTAAGGGTGCCATTGAAAGGTCACTAAAAGACCAAAAATAGGGACTAACCGAGCTAATAATAGGGGAAAGAACAATTTCTGGCCAAGTCCCATTAATTAATCATATAATAATATCATGGAAATGCTGCACTGACCCATATATAGGAACAAAAGAGAAGAACCTTGATACGAAACCAGATGAAGCTCGAGATCTTCTTGAAAATGGGAAGATCTAGGATAAGTGGCCAACCTCCTGGAGAGAACAATGTGCATGGACCATGTGAGTAGGGATGCGGCTTTGTGGCTTGCTCTTCGGGCCTAATAGGTGGTGCTATCACACCCTTCTCAAAAAAACGTACATGTAACTCCCACGTCATATGGGTCCGCCCCCGAATCATTTTATGTCTCTTTTTTAGTCGAGTTTGTTTCACAACCTCGCAACAAGTGGTTGAGTTCCTTCGACCAAGGGTGTTATTATTTATTATTTTTTATTTTTAATGGAAAATCTGAAAAATCCTGTAGACTTTCGTAGGTAATATTTTCAACAAAACTGACCGGTGTTATTTTCTAAAGGCATCCAACGAAACATGTTTTCCATCACGTGTTGTCGGTTATATTTCCGTCAAAATTCCCGTTGATTTTTGCTATGTTTTCTTGTATTGTGAAGAAATGTTAATCTTAAAACAATTTTACATTTCAAAATCTTTGATAATTGCTTAGAAAACTGCTAGACGTTCACTTTTAAAACAAAAAACGAAGAAGATTCCATGTGGAAACTACCATATTCTCATATTCTTCCCTTCAATATACATAGCCGAATAAAAGAAATTTTTACTATATGTTTTTTTTTTCACTAACCTGGAGTAAGAATAACATATTATTCCCTTCACAGTAAACCATCTTGTTAACATTGTTCTAATGAACTTTAGTATTGGTACAATGGGAAAATATGTTGCTTTCACTATGAAGAAATTTAAGGACTCGACAATGTTGCTTGTCATAACATTAAAGCATCCACTTGGGAAATGGCAAGAGCCTAGTGAGAGATGCCAACAATGAAAGCTCCAACAACCTTTGACCAGACATAAAAAGTTGGGCCCTTCCCCGTAATGCCCCACAGTCGGGACATAAGCGCCCTCTTGCTACTCATATGCGTGGCGCCATCCTTGCCTTTTTCTGACTAGGATCACTCCCATAGCTTTACCATTCGTGATCAGTATACTCAACTATGTATTTATTGAAAAGCGAGAGTTTCCCACAACAAAAGGGCGTGGTTACGTACAGTATGTCCCCCCCATCTTCCCGATATGCTATGGTGCCTTCGGGTGAGTGGAAGCGGGTTGAGTCCGTATTACCCCAGAGCAACACCCGCGTCTCATCAGATCTATCTACTCGGTAATTCATCTGGTGACTTCACGGTCGCCAAACAAGCCCCAAGAAGCATCAAACGTTTCCAATGAGATCCATGGATAAATTCTTATATAGCAAGCACTAGGTCCCGGTGCGACTTTATAGAAAGTAATCAAAGTTAAGATCAAAAAGAATATAACGCACGTAGTGGTCATTATAGTGCTTCCTTCTAATCGTAGAAAATATCTAAGAAAACCTACTACGGAACTACTGAGCAGGGGCAAAAATACGATTTGTAGATACGTAGTTTAGAGTGTGATTATAAACCTAAAATCAGACAATAACAGAGCGACCAGTGATTGAGTGATTGATCTCTAAACGTCCAGAGAATGCTCGACCGAAGAAATAAGTAACCAACAAGGAAGATTTTGGTTTCCCAACTTTATTACTTAACGAGCATTTTCAGGGACTACTCTGCTTCTTCATTACTCAAAAGGGAAATTTCTCGCACAAAATAAATTAAGGGAGCCATTGAAAGGTCACTAAAAGACCAAAAATAGGGACTAACCGAGCTAATGATAGGGGAAAGAACAATTTCTGGCCAAGTCCCATTAATTAATCATATAATAATATCATGGAAATGCTGCACTGACCCATGTATAGGAACAAAAGCGAAGAACCTTGATACGAAACCAGATGAAGCTCGAGATCTTCTTGAAAATGGGAAGATCTAGGATAAGTGGCCAACCTCCTGGAGAGAACAATGTGCATGGACCATGTGAGTAGGGATGCGGCTTTGTGGCTTGCTCTTCGGGCCTAATAGGTGGTGCTATCACACCCTTCTCAAAAAAACGTACATGTAACTCCCACGTCATATGGGTCCGCCCCCGAATCATTTTATGTCTCTATTTTAGTCGAGTTTGTTTCACAACCTCGCAACAAGTGGTTGAGTTCCTTCGACCAAGAGTGTTATTATTTATTATTTTTTATTTTTAATGGAAAATCTGAAAAATCCTGTAGACTTTCGTAGGTAATATTTTCAACAAAACTGACCGGTGTCATTTTCTAAAGCCATCCAACGAAACATGTTTTCCATAACGTGTTGTCGGTTATATTTCCGTCAAAATTCCCGTTGATTTTTACTATGTTTTCTTGTATTGTGAAGAAATGTTAATCTTCAAACAATTTTATATTTCAAAATCTTTGATAATTGCTTAGAAAACTGCTAGACGTTCACTTTTAAAACAAAAAAAAGAAGAAGATTCCATGTGGAAACTACCACATTCTCATATTCTTCCCTTCAATATACATAGCCGAATAAAATAAATTTTTACTATAGGTTGTTTTTTCACTAACCTGGAGTAAGAATAACATATTATTCACTTCATAGTAAACCATCTTGTTAACATTGTTCTAATGAACTTTAGTATTGGTACAATGGGAAAATATGTTGCTTTCACTATGAAGAAATTTAAGGACTCGACAATGTTGCTTGTCATGACATTAAAGCATCCACTTGGGAAATGGCAAGAGCCCAGTGAGAGATGCCAACAATGAAAGCTCCAACAACCTTTGACCAGACATAAAAAGTTGGGCCCTTCCCCGTAATGCCCCATAGTCGGGACATAAGCGCCCTCTTGCTACTCATATGCGTGGCGCCATCCTAGCCTTTTTCTGACTAGGATCGTTCCCATAGCTTTACCGTTCGTGATCAGTATACTCAACTATGTATTTATTGAAAAGCGAGAGTTTCCCACAACAAAAGGGCGTGGTTACGTCCAGTATGTCCCCCCATCTTCCCGATATGCTATGGTGCCTTCGGGTGAGTGGAAGCGGGTTGAGTCCATATTACCCCAGAGCAACACCCGCGTCTCATCAGATCTATCTACTCGGTAATTCATCTGGTGACTTCACGGTCGGCAAACAAGCCCCAAGAAGCATCAAACGTTTCCAATGAGATCCATGGATAAATTCTTATATAGCAAGCACTAGGTCCCGGTGCGACTTTATAGAAAGTAATCAAAGTTAAGATCAAAAAGAATATAACGCACGTAGTGGTCATTATTGTGCTTCCTTCTAATCGTAGAAAATATCTAAGAAAACCTACTATGGAACTACTGAGCAGGGGCAAAAATACGATTAGTAGATACGTAGTTTAGAGTGTGATCACAAACCTAAAATCAGACAATAACAGAGCGACCAGTGATTGAGTGATTGATCTCTAAACGTCCAGAGAATGCTCGACCGAAGAAATAAGTAACCAACAAGGAAGATTTTGGTTTCCCAACTTTATTACTTAACGAGCATTTTCAGGGACTACTATGCTTCTTCATTACTCAAAAGGGAAATTTCTCGCACAAAATAAATTAAGGGAGCCATTGAAAGGTCACTAAAAGACCAAACATAGGGACTAACCGAGCTAATGATAGGGGAAAGAACAATTTCTGGCCAAGTCCCATTAATTAATCATATAATAATATCATGGAAATGCTGCACTGACCCATATATAGGAACAAAAGAGAAGAACCTTGATACGAAACCAGATGAAGCTCGAGATCTTCTTGAAAATGGGAAGATCTAGGATAAGTGGCCAACCTCCTGGAGAGAACAATGTGCATGGACCATGTGAGTAGGGATGCGGCTTTGTGGCTTGCTCTTCGGGCCTAATAGGTGGTGCTATCACACCCTTCTCAAAAAAACGTACATGTAACTCCCACGTCATATGGGTCCGCCCCCGAATCATTTTATGTCTCTTTTTTAGTCGAGTTTGTTTCACAACCTCGCAACAAGTGGTTGAGTTCCTTCGACCAAGGGTGTTATTATTTATTATTTTTTATTTTTAATGGAAAATCTGAAAAATCCTGTAGACTTTCGTAGGTAATATTTTCAACAAAACTGACCGGTGTCATTTTCTAAAGCCATCCAACGAAACATGTTTTCCATAACGTGTTGTCGGTTATATTTCCGTCAAAATTCCCGTTGATTTTTACTATGTTTTCTTGTATTGTGAAGAAATGTTAATCTTCAAACAATTTTATATTTCAAAATCTTTGATAATTGCTTAGAAAACTGCTAGACGTTCACTTTTAAAACAAAAAAAAAGAAGAAGATTCCATGTGGAAACTACCATATTCTCATATTCTTCCCTTCAATATACATAGCCGAATAAAAGAAATTTTTACTATATGTTTTTTTTTCACTAACCTGGAGTAAGAATAACATATTATTCCCTTCACAGTAAACCATCTTGTTAACATTGTTCTAATGAACTTTAGTATTGGTACAATGGGAAAATATGTTGCTTTCACTATGAAGAAATTTAAGGACTCGACAATGTTGCTTGTCATAACATTAAAGCATCCACTTGGGAAATGGCAAGAGCCTAGTGAGAGATGCCAACAATGAAAGCTCCAACAACCTTTGACCAGACATAAAAAGTTGGGCCCTTCCCCGTAATGCCCCACAGTCGGGACATAAGCGCCCTCTTGCTACTCATATGCGTGGCGCCATCCTTGCCTTTTTCTGACTAGGATCACTCCCATAGCTTTACCGTTCGTGATCAGTATACTCAACTATGTATTTATTGAAAAGCGAGAGTTTCCCACAACAAAAGGGCGTGGTTACGTACAGTATGTCCCCCCATCTTCCCGATATGCTATGGTGCCTTCGGGTGAGTGGAAGCGGGTTGAGTCCGTATTACCCCAGAGCAACACCCGCGTCTCATCAGATCTATCTACTCGGTAATTCATCTGGTGACTTCACGGTCGCCAAACAAGCCCCAAGAAGCATCAAACGTTTCCAATGAGATCCATGGATAAATTCTTATATAGCAAGCACTAGGTCCCGGTGCGACTTTATAGAAAGTAATCAAAGTTAAGATCAAAAAGAATATAACGCACGTAGTGGTCATTATAGTGCTTCCTTCTAATCGTAGAAAATATCTAAGAAAACCTACTACGGAACTACTGAGCAGGGGCAAAAATACGATTTGTAGATACGTAGTTTAGAGTGTGATTATAAACCTAAAATCAGACAATAACAGAGCGACCAGTGATTGAGTGATTGATCTCTAAACGTCCAGAGAATGCTCGACCGAAGAAATAAGTAACCAACAAGGAAGATTTTGGTTTCCCAACTTTATTACTTAACGAGCATTTTCAGGGACTACTCTGCTTCTTCATTACTCAAAAGGGAAATTTCTCGCACAAAATAAATTAAGGGAGCCATTGAAAGGTCACTAAAAGACCAAAAATAGGGACTAACCGAGCTAATGATAGGGGAAAGAACAATTTCTGGCCAAGTCCCATTAATTAATCATATAATAATATCATGGAAATGCTGCACTGACCCATGTATAGGAACAAAAGCGAAGAACCTTGATACGAAACCAGATGAAGCTCGAGATCTTCTTGAAAATGGGAAGATCTAGGATAAGTGGCCAACCTCCTGGAGAGAACAATGTGCATGGACCATGTGAGTAGGGATGCGGCTTTGTGGCTTGCTCTTCGGGCCTAATAGGTGGTGCTATCACACCCTTCTCAAAAAAACGTACATGTAACTCCCACGTCATATGGGTCCGCCCCCGAATCATTTTATGTCTCTATTTTAGTCGAGTTTGTTTCACAACCTCGCAACAAGTGGTTGAGTTCCTTCGACCAAGAGTGTTATTATTTATTATTTTTTATTTTTAATGGAAAATCTGAAAAATCCTGTAGACTTTCGTAGGTAATATTTTCAACAAAACTGACCGGTGTCATTTTCTAAAGCCATCCAACGAAACATGTTTTCCATAACGTGTTGTCGGTTATATTTCCGTCAAAATTCCCGTTGATTTTTACTATGTTTTCTTGTATTGTGAAGAAATGTTAATCTTCAAACAATTTTATATTTCAAAATCTTTGATAATTGCTTAGAAAACTGCTAGACGTTCACTTTTAAAACAAAAAAAAGAAGAAGATTCCATGTGGAAACTACCACATTCTCATATTCTTCCCTTCAATATACATAGCCGAATAAAATAAATTTTTACTATAGGTTGTTTTTTCACTAACCTGGAGTAAGAATAACATATTATTCACTTCATAGTAAACCATCTTGTTAACATTGTTCTAATGAACTTTAGTATTGGTACAATGGGAAAATATGTTGCTTTCACTATGAAGAAATTTAAGGACTCGACAATGTTGCTTGTCATGACATTAAAGCATCCACTTGGGAAATGGCAAGAGCCCAGTGAGAGATGCCAACAATGAAAGCTCCAACAACCTTTGACCAGACATAAAAAGTTGGGCCCTTCCCCGTAATGCCCCATAGTCGGGACATAAGCGCCCTCTTGCTACTCATATGCGTGGCGCCATCCTAGCCTTTTTCTGACTAGGATCGTTCCCATAGCTTTACCGTTCGTGATCAGTATACTCAACTATGTATTTATTGAAAAGCGAGAGTTTCCCACAACAAAAGGGCGTGGTTACGTCCAGTATGTCCCCCCATCTTCCCGATATGCTATGGTGCCTTTGGGTGAGTGGAAGCGGGTTGAGTCCATATTACCCCAGAGCAACACCCGCGTCTCATCAGATCTATCTACTCGGTAATTCATCTGGTGACTTCACGGTCGGCAAACAAGCCCCAAGAAGCATCAAACGTTTCCAATGAGATCCATGGATAAATTCTTATATAGCAAGCACTAGGTCCCGGTGCGACTTTATAGAAAGTAATCAAAGTTAAGATCAAAAAGAATATAACGCACGTAGTGGTCATTATAGTGCTTCCTTCTAATCGTAGAAAATATCTAAGAAAACCTACTATGGAACTACTGAGCAGGGGCAAAAATACGATTAGTAGATACGTAGTTTAGAGTGTGATCACAAACCTAAAATCAGACAATAACAGAGCGACCAGTGATTGAGTGATTGATCTCTAAACGTCCAGAGAATGCTCGACCGAAGAAATAAGTAACCAACAAGGAAGATTTTGGTTTCCCAACTTTATTACTTAACGAGCATTTTCAGGGACTACTATGCTTCTTCATTACTCAAAAGGGAAATTTCTCGCACAAAATAAATTAAGGGAGCCATTGAAAGGTCACTAAAAGACCAAACATAGGGACTAACCGAGCTAATGATAGGGGAAAGAACAATTTCTGGCCAAGTCCCATTAATTAATCATATAATAATATCATGGAAATGCTGCACTGACCCATATATAGGAACAAAAGAGAAGAACCTTGATACGAAACCAGATGAAGCTCGAGATCTTCTTGAAAATGGGAAGATCTAGGATAAGTGGCCAACCTCCTGGAGAGAACAATGTGCATGGACCATGTGAGTAGGGATGCGGCTTTGTGGCTTGCTCTTCGGGCCTAATAGGTGGTGCTATCACACCCTTCTCAAAAAAACGTACATGTAACTCCCACGTCATATGGGTCCGCCCCCGAATCATTTTATGTCTCTTTTTTAGTCGAGTTTGTTTCACAACCTCGCAACAAGTGGTTGAGTTCCTTCGACCAAGGGTGTTATTATTTATTATTTTTTATTTTTAATGGAAAATCTGAAAAATCCTGTAGACTTTCGTAGGTAATATTTTCAACAAAACTGACCGGTGTCATTTTCTAAAGCCATCCAACGAAACATGTTTTCCATAACGTGTTGTCGGTTATATTTCCGTCAAAATTCCCGTTGATTTTTACTATGTTTTCTTGTATTGTGAAGAAATGTTAATCTTCAAACAATTTTATATTTCAAAATCTTTGATAATTGCTTAGAAAACTGCTAGACGTTCACTTTTAAAACAAAAAAAAAAGAAGAAGATTCCATGTGGAAACTACCACATTCTCATATTCTTCCCTTCAATATACATAGCCGAATAAAATAAATTTTTACTATAGGTTGTTTTTTCACTAACTTGGAGTAAGAATAACATATTATTCACTTCATAGTAAACCATCTTGTTAACATTGTTCTAATGAACTTTAGTATTGGTACAATGGGAAAATATGTTGCTTTCACTATGAAGAAATTTAAGGACTCGACAATGTTGCTTGTCATGACATTAAAGCATCCACTTGGGAAATGGCAAGAGCCCAGTGAGAGATGCCAACAATGAAAGCTCCAACAACCTTTGACCAGACATAAAAAGTTGGGCCCTTCCCCGTAATGCCCCATAGTCGGGACATAAGCGCCCTCTTGCTACTCATATGCGTGGCGCCATCCTAGCCTTTTTCTGACTAGGATCGTTCCCATAGCTTTACCGTTCGTGATCAGTATACTCAACTATGTATTTATTGAAAAGCGAGAGTTTCCCACAACAAAAGGGCGTGGTTACGTCCAGTATGTCCCCCCATCTTCCCGATATGCTATGGTGCCTTCGGGTGAGTGGAAGCGGGTTGAGTCCATATTACCCCAGAGCAACACCCGCGTCTCATCAGATCTATCTACTCGGTAATTCATCTGGTGACTTCACGGTCGCCAAACAAGCCCCAAGAAGCATCAAACGTTTCCAATGAGATCCATGGATAAATTCTTATATAGCAAGCACTAGGTCCCGGTGCGACTTTATAGAAAGTAATCAAAGTTAAGATCAAAAAGAATATAACGTACATAGTGGTCATTATAGCGCTTCCTTCTAATCGTAGAAAATATCTAAGAAAACCTACTACGGAACTACTGAGTAGGGGCAAAAATACGATTAGTAGATACGTAGTTTAGAGTGTGATCACAAACCTAAAATCAGACAATAACAGAGCGACCAGTGATTGAGTGATTGATCTCTAAACGTCCAGAGAATGCTCGACCGAAGAAATAAGTAACCAACGTGGAAGATTTTGGTTTCCCAACTTTATTACTTAACGAGCATTTTCAGGGACTACTCTGCTTCTTCATTACTCAAAAGGGAAATTTCTCGCACAAAATAAATTAAGGGAGCCATTGAAAGGTCACTAAAAGACCAAAAATAGGGACTAACCGAGCTAATGATAGGGGAAAGAACAATTTCTGGCCAAGTCCCATTAATTAATCATATAATAATATCATGGAAATGCTGCACTGACCCATGTATAGGAACAAAAGCGAAGAACCTTGATACGAAACCAGATGAAGCTCGAGATCTTCTTGAAAATGGGAAGATCTAGGATAAGTGGCCAACCTCCTGGAGAGAACAATGTGCATGGACCATGTGAGTAGGGATGCGGCTCTGTGGCTTGCTCTTCGGGCCTAATAGGTGGTGCTATCACACCCTTCTCAAAAAAACGTACATGTAACTCCCACGTCATATGGGCCTGCCCCCGAATCATTTTATGTCTCTTTTTTAGTCGAGTTTGTTTCACAACCTCGCAACAAGTGGTTGAGTTCCTTTGACCAAGGGTGTTATTTTTTATTATTTTTTATTTTTAATGGAAAATCTGAAAAATCATGTAGATTTTCGTAGGTAATATTTTCAACAAAACTGACCGGTGTTATTTTCTAAAGGCATCCAACGAAACATGTTTTCTATCACGTGTTGTCGGTTATATTTCCGTCAAAATTGCCGTTGATTTTTGCTATGTTTTCTTGTATTGTGAAGAAATGTTAATCTTAAAACAATTATATATTTCAAAATCTTTGATAATTGCTTAGAAAACTGCTAGACGTTCACTTTTAAAACAAAAAAAGAAGAAGATTCCATGTGGAAACTACCACATTCTCATATTCTTCCCTTCAATATACATAGCCGAATCAATTAAATTTTTACTATAGGTTGTTTTTTCACTAATCTGGAGTAAGAATAACATATTATTCACTTCACAGTAAACCATCTTGTTAACATTGTTCTAATGAACTTTAGTATTGGTACAATGGGAAAATATGTTGCTTTCACTATGAAGAAATTTAAGGACTCGACAATGTTGCTTGTCATAACATTAAAGCATCCACTTGGGAAATGGCAAGAGCCCAGTGAGAGATGCCAACAATGAAAGCTCCAACAACCTTTGACCAGACATAAAAAGTTGGGCCCTTCCCCGTAATGCCCCACAGTCGGGACATAAGCGCCCTCTTGCTACTCATATGCGTGGCGCCATCCTTGCCTTTTTCTGACTAGGATCACTCCCATAGCTTTACCGTTCGTGATCAGTATACTCAACTATGTATTTATTGAAAAGCGAGAGTTTCCCACAACAAAAGGGCGTGGTTACGTCCAGTATGTCCTTCCATCTTCCCGATATGCTATGGTGCCTTCGGGTGAGTGGAAGCAGGTTGAGTCCGTATTACCCCAGAGCAACACCCGCGTCTCATCAGATCTATCTACTCGGTAATTCATCTGGTGACTTCATGGTCGCCAAACAAGCCCCAAGAAGCATCAAACGTTTCCAATGAGATCCATGGATAAATTCTTATATAGCAAGCACTAGGTCCCGGTGCGACTTAATAGAAAGTAATCAAAGGTAAGATCAAAAAGAATATAACGCACATAGTGGTCATTATAGCGCTTCCTTCTAATCGTAGAAAATATCTAAGAAAACCTACTACGAAACTACTGAGCAGGTGCAAAAATACGATTAGTAGATACGTAGTTTAGAGTGTGATCACAAACCTAAAATCAGACAATAACAGAGCGACCAGTGATTGAGTGATTGATCTCTAAACGTCCAGAGAATGCTCGACCGAAGAAATAAGTAACCAACGAGGAAGATTTTGGTTTCCCAACTTTATTACTTAACGAGCATTTTCAGGGACTACTCTGCTTCTTCATTACTCAAAAGGGAAATTTCTCGCACAAAATAAATTAAGGGAGCCATTGAAAGGTCACTAAAAGACCAAAAATAGGGACTAACCGAGCTAATGATAGGGGAAAGAACAACTTCTGGCCAAGTCCCATTAATTAATCATATAATAATATCATGGAAATGCTGCACTGACCCATGTATAGGAACAAAAGAGAAGAACCTTGATACGAAACCAGATGAAGCTCGAGATCTTCTTGAAAATGGGAAGATCTAGGATAAGTGGCCAACCTCCTGGAGAGAACAATGTGCATGGACCATATGAGTAGGGATGCGGCTCTGTGGCTTGCTCTTCGGGCCTAATAGGTGGTGCTATCACACCCTTCTCAAAAAAACATACATGTAACTCCCACGTCATATGGGTCCGCCCCCGAATTATTTTATGTCTCTTTTTTAGTCGAGTTTGTTTCACAACCTCGCAACAAGTGGTTGAGTTCCTTCGACCAAGGGTGTTATTTTTTATTATTTTTTATTTTTAATGGAAAATCTGAAAAATCCTGTAGATTTTCGTAGGTAATATTTTCAACAAAACTGACCGGTGTTATTTTCTAAAGATATCCAACGAAACATGTTTTCCATCACGTGTTGTCAGTTATATTTCCATCAAAATTCCCGTTGATTTTTGCTATGTTTTCTTGTATTGTGAAGAAATGTTAATCTTAAAACAATTTTATATTTCAAAATCTTTGATAATTGCTTACAAAACTGCTAGACGTTCACTTTTAAAACAAAAAAAGAAGAAGATTCCATGTGGAAACTACCACATTCTCATATTCTTCCCTTCAATATACATAGCCAAATAAAAGAAATTTTTACTATAGGTTGTTCTTTCACTAACCTGGAGTAAGAATAACATATTATTCACTTCACAGTAAACCATCTTGTTAACATTGTTCTAATGAACTTTAGTATTGGTACAATGGGAAAATATGTTGCTTTCACTATGAAGAAATTTAAGGACTCGACAATGTTGCTTGTCATGACATTAAAGCATCCACTTGGGAAATGGCAAGAGCCCAGTGAGAGATGCCAACAATGAAAGCTCCAACAACCTTTGACCAGACATAAAAAGTTGGGCCCTTCCCCGTAATGCCCCACAGTCGGGACATAAGCGCCCTCTTGCTACTCATATGCGTGGCGCCATCCTAGCCTTTTTCTGACTAGGATCACTCCCATAGCTTTACTGTTCGTGATCAGTATACTCAACTATGTATTTATTGAAAAGCGAGAGTTTCCCACAACAAAAGGGCGTGGTTACGTCCAGTATGTCCCCCCATCTTCCCGATATGCTATGGTGCCTTCGGGTGAGTTGAAGCGGGTTGAGTCCGTATTACCCCAGAGCAACACCCGCGTCTCATCAGATCTATCTAGTCGGTAATTCATCTGTTGACTTCACGGTCGCCAAACAAGCCCCAAGAAGCATCAAACGTTTCCAATGAGATCCATGGATAAATTCTTATACAGCAAGCACTAGGTCCCGGTCCGACTTTATAGAAAGTAATCAAAGGTAAGATCAAAAAGAATATAACGCACATAGTGGTCATTATAGCGCTTCCTTCTAATCGTAGAAAATATCTAAGAAAACCTACTACGGAACTACTGAGCAGGGGCAAAAATAAGATTAGTAGATACGTAGTTTAGAGTGTGATCACAAACCTAAAATCAGACAATAACAGAGCGACCAGTGATTGAGTGATTGATCTCTAAACGTCCAGAGAATGCTCGACCGAAGAAATAAGTAACCAACGTGGAAGATTTTGGTTTCCCAACTTTATTACTTAACGAGCATTTTCAGGGACTACTCTACTTCTTCATTACTCAAAAGGGAAATTTCTCGCACAAAATAAATTAAGGGTGCCATTGAAAGGTCACTAAAAGACCAAAAATAGGGACTAACCGAGCTAATAATAGGGGAAAGAACAATTTCTGGCCAAGTCCCATTAATTAATCATATAATAATATCATGGAAATGCTGCACTGACCCATGTATAGGAACAAAAGCGAAGAACCTTGATACGAAACCAGATGAAGCTCGAGATCTTCTTGAAAATGGGAAGATCTAGGATAAGTGGCCAACCTCCTGGAGAGAACAATGTGCATGGACCATGTGAGTAGGGATGCGGCTCTGTGGCTTGCTCTTCGGGCCTAATAGGTGGTGCTATCACACCCTTCTCAAAAAAAACGTACATGTAACTCCCACGTCATATGGGCCTGCCCCCGAATCATTTTATGTCTCTTAGTCGAGTTTGTTTCACAACCTCGCAACAAGTGGTTGAGTTCCTTTGACCAAGGGTGTTATTTTTTATTATTTTTTATTTATAATGGAAAATCTGAAAAATCCTGTAGATTTTCGTAGGTAATATTTTCAACAAAACTGACCGGTGTTATTTTCTAAAGGCATCCAACGAAACATGTTTTCCATCACGTGTTGTCAGTTATATTTCCGTCAAAATTCCCGTTGATTTTTGCTATGTTTTCTTGTATTGTGAAGAAATGTTAATCTTAAAACAATTTTATATTTCAAAATCTTTGATAATTGCTTAGAAAATTGCTAGACGTTCACTTTTGAAACAAAAAAAGAAGAAGATTCCATGTGGAAACTACCACATTCTCATATTCTTCCCTTCAATATACATAGCCGAATAAAAGAAATTTTTACTATAGGTTGTTTTTTCACTAACCTGGAGTAAGAATAACATATTATTCACTTCACAGTAAACCATCTTGTTAACATTGTTCTAATGAACTTTAGTATTGGTACAATGGGAAAATATGTTGCTTTCACTATGAAGAAATTTAAGGACTCGACAATGTTGCTTGTCATGACATTAAAGCATCCACTTGGGAAATGGCAAGAGCCCAGTGAGAGATGCCAACAATGAAAGCTCCAACAACCTTTGACCAGACATAAAAAGTTGGGCCCTTCCCCTTAATGCCCCACAGTCGGGACATAAGCGCCCTCTTGCTACTCATATGCGTGGCGCCATCCTAGCCTTTTTCTGACTAGGATCACTCCCATAGCTTTACCGTTCGTGATCAGTATACTCAACTATGTATTTATTGAAAAGCGAGAGTTTCCCACAACAAAAGGGCGTGGTTACGTCCAGTATGTCCCCCCATCTTCCTGATATGCTATGGTGCCTTCGGGTGAGTTGAAGCGGGTTGAGTCCGTATTACCCCAGAGCAACACCCGCGTCTCATCAGATCTATCTAGTCGGTAATTCATCTGGTGACTTCACGGTCGCCAAACAAGCCCCAAGAAGCATCAAACGTTTCCAATGAGATCCATGGATAAATTCTTATATAGCAAGCACTAGGTCCCGGTCCGACTTTATAGAAAGTAATCAAAGGTAAGATCAAAAAGAATATAACGCACATAGTGGTCATTATAGCGCTTCCTTCTAATCGTAGAAAATATCTAAGAAAACCTACTACGGAACTACTGAGCAGGGGCAAAAATACGATTAGTAGATACGTAGTTTAGAGTGTGATCACAAACCTAAAATCAGACAATAACAGAGCGACCAGTGATTGAGTGATTGATCTCTAAACGTCCAGAGAATGCTCGACCAAAGAAATAAGTAACCAACGTGGAAGATTTTGGTTTCCCAACTTTATTACTTAACGAGCATTTTCAGGGACTACTCTGCTTCTTCATTACTCAAAAGGGAAATTTCTCGCACAAAATAAATTAAGGGAGCCATTGAAAGGTCACTAAAAGACCAAAAATAGGGACTAACCGAGCTAATGATTGGGGAAAGAACAATTTCTGGCCAAGTCCCATTAATTAATCATATAATAATATCATGGAAATGCTGCACTGACCCATGTATAGGAACAAAAGCGAAGAACCTTGATACGAAACCAGATGAAGCTCGAGATCTTCTTGAAAATGGGAAGATCTAGGATAAGTGGCCAACCTCCTGGAGAGAACAATGTGCATGGACCATGTGAGTAGGGATGCGGCTCTGTGGCTTGCTCTTCGGGCCTAATAGGTGGTGCTATCACACCCTTCTCAAAAAAAACGTACATGTAACTCCCACGTCATATGGGCCTGCCCCCGAATCATTTTATGTCTCTTTTTTAGTCGAGTTTGTTTCACAACCTCGCAACAAGTGGTTGAGTTCCTTTGACCAAGGGTGTTATTTTTTATTATTTTTTATTTATAATGGAAAATCTGAAAAATCCTGTAGATTTTCGTAGGTAATATTTTCAACAAAACTGACCGGTGTTATTTTCTAAAGGCATCCAACGAAACATGTTTTCCATCACGTGTTGTCAGTTATATTTCCGTCAAAATTCCCGTTGATTTTTGCTATGTTTTCTTGTATTGTGAAGAAATGTTAATCTTAAAACAATTTTATATTTCAAAATCTTTGATAATTGCTTAGAAAACTGCTAGACGTTCACTTTTGAAACAAAAAAAGAAGAAGATTCCATGTGGAAACTACCACATTCTCATATTCTTCCCTTCAATATACATAGCCGAATAAAAGAAATTTTTACTATAGGTTGTTTTTTCACTAACCTGGAGTAAGAATAACATATTATTCACTTCACAGTAAACCATCTTGTTAACATTGTTCTAATGAACTTTAGTATTGGTACAATGGGAAAATATGTTGCTTTCACTATGAAGAAATTTAAGGACTCGACAATGTTGCTTGTCATGACATTAAAGCATCCACTTGGGAAATGGCAAGAGCCCAGTGAGAGATGCCAACAATGAAAGCTCCAACAACCTTTGACCAGACATAAAAAGTTGGGCCCTTCCCCGTAATGCCCCATAGTCGGGACATAAGCGCCCTCTTGCTACTCATATGCGTGGCGCCATCCTAGCCTTTTTCTGACTAGGATCACTCCCATAGCTTTACCGTTCGTGATCAGTATACTCAACTATGTATTTATTGAAAAGCGAGAGTTTCCCACAACAAAAGGGCGTGGTTACGTCCAGTATGTCCCCCCATCTTCCCGATATGCTATGGTGCCTTCGGGTGAGTTGAAGCGGGTTGAGTCCGTATTACCCCAGAGCAACACCCGCGTCTCATCAGATCTATCTAGTCGGTAATTCATCTGGTGACTTCACGGTCGCCAAACAATCCCCAAGAAGCATCAAACGTTTCCAATGAGATCCATGGATAAATTCTTATATAGCAAGCACTAGGTCCCGGTCCGACTTTATAGAAAGTAATCAAAGGTAAGATCAAAAAGAATATAACGCACATAGTGGTCATTATAGCGCTTCCTTCTAATCGTAGAAAATATCTAAGAAAACCTACTACGGAACTACTGAGCAGGGGCAAAAATACGATTAGTAGATACGTAGTTTAGAGTGTGATCACAAACCTAAAATCAGACAATAACAGAGCGACCAGTGATTGAGTGATTGATCTCTAAACGTCCAGAGAATGCTCGACCGAAGAAATAAGTAACCAACGTGGAAGATTTTGGTTTCCCAACTTTATTACTTAACGAGCATTTTCAGGGACTACTCTGCTTCTTCATTACTCAAAAGGGAAATTTCTCGCACAAAATAAATTAAGGGAGCCATTGAAAGGTCACTAAAAGACCAAAAATAGGGACTAACCGAGCTAATGATAGGGGAAAGAACAATTTCTGGCCAAGTCCCATTAATTAATCATATAATAATATCATGGAAATGCTGCACTGACCCATGTATAGGAACAAAAGCGAAGAACCTTGATACGAAACCAGATGAAGCTCGAGATCTTCTTGAAAATGGGAAGATCTAGGATAAGTGGCCAACCTCCTGGAGAGAACAATGTGCATGGACCATGTGAGTAGGGATGCGGCTCTGTGGCTTGCTCTTCGGGCCTAATAGGTGGTGCTATCACACCCTTCTCAAAAAAAACGTACATGTAACTCCCACGTCATATGGGCCTGCCCCCGAATCATTTTATGTCTCTTTTTTAGTCGAGTTTGTTTCACAACCTCGCAACAAGTGGTTGAGTTCCTTTGACCAAGGGTGTTATTTTTTATTATTTTTTATTTTTAATGGAAAATCTGAAAAATCCTGTAGATTTTCGTAGGTAATATTTTCAACAAAACTGACCGGTGTTATTTTCTAAAGGCATCCAACGAAACATGTTTTCCATCACGTGTTGTCAGTTATATATCCGTCAAAATTCCCGTTGATTTTTGCTATGTTCTTCTCTCTTGTGAAGAAATGTTAATCTTAAAACAATTTTATATTTCAAAATCTTTGATAATTGCTTAGAAAACTGCTAGACGTTCACTTTTAAAACAAAAAAAGAAGAAGATTCCATGTGGAAACTACCACATTCTCATATTCTTCCCTTCAATATCCATAGCCGAATAAAATAAATTTTTACTATAGGTTGTTTTTTCACTAACCTGGAGTAAGAATAACATATTATTCACTTCATAGTAAACCATCTTGTTAACATTGTTCTAATGAACTTTAGTATTGGTACAATGGGAAAATATGTTGCTTTCACTATGAAGAAATTTAAGGACTCGACAATGTTGCTTGTCATGACATTAAAGCATCCACTTGGGAAATGGCAAGAGCCCAGTGAGAGATGCCAACAATGAAAGCTCCAACAACCTTTGACCAGACATAAAAAGTTGGGCCCTTCCCCGTAATGCCCCACAGTCGGGACATAAGCGCCCTCTTGCTACTCATATGCGTGGCGCCATCCTAGCCTTTTTCTGACTAGGATCACTCCCATAGCTTTACCGTTCGTGATCAGTATACTCAACTATGTATTTATTGAAAAGCGAGAGTTTCCCACAACAAAAGGGCGTGGTTACGTCCAGTATGTCCCCCCATCTTCCCGATATGCTATGGTGCCTTCGGGTGTGTGGAAGCGGGTTGAGTCCGTATTACCCCAGAGCAACACCCGCGTCTCATCAGATCTATCTACTCGGTAATTCATCTGGTGACTTCACGGTCGCCAAACAAGCCCCAAGAAGCATCAAACGTTTCCAATGAGATCCATGGATAAATTCTTATATAGCAAGCACTAGGTCCCGGTGCGACTTTATAGAAAGTAATCAAAGGTAAGATCAAAAAGAATATAACGCACGTAGTGGTCATTATAGTGTTTCCTTCTAATCGTAGAAAATATCTAAGAAAACCTACTACAGAACTACTGAGCAGGGGCAAAAATACGATTAGTAGATACGTAGTTTAGAGTGTGATCACAAACCTAAAATCAGACAATAACAGAGCGACCAGTGATTGAGTGATTGATCTCTAAACGTCCAGAGAATGCTCGACCGAAGAAATAAGTAACCAACAAGGAAGATTTTGGTTTCCCAACTTTATTACTTAACGAGCATTTTCAGGGACTACTATGCTTCTTCATTACTCAAAAGCGAAATTTCTCGCACAAAATAAATTAAGGGAGCCATTGAAAGGTCACTAAAAGACCTAACATAGGGACTAACCGAGCTAATGATAGGGGAAAGAACAATTTCTGGCCAAGTCCCATTAATTAATCATATAATAATATCATGGAAATGCTGCACTGACCCATATATAGGAACAAAAGAGAAGAACCTTGATATGAAACCAGATGAAGCTCGAGATCTTCTTGAAAATGGGAAGATCTAGGATAAGTGGCCAACCTCCTGGAGAGAACAATGTGCATGGACCATGTGAGTAGGGATGCGGCTTTGTGGCTTGCTCTTCGGGCCTAATAGGTGGTGCTATCACACCCTTCTCAAAAAAACGTACATGTAACTCCCACGTCATATGGGTCCTCCCCCCGAATCATTTTATGTCTCTTTTTTAGTCGAGTTTGTTTCACAACCTCGCAACAAGTGGTTGAGTTCCTTCGACCAAGGGTGTTATTATTTATTATTTTTTATTTTTAATGGAAAATCTGAAAAATCCTGTAGATTTTCGTAGGTAATATTTTCAACAAAACTGACCGGTGTTATTTTCTAAAGGCATCCAACGAAACATGTTTTCCATCACGTGTTGTCAGTTATATTTCCGTCAAAATTCCCGTTGATTTTTGCTATGTTTTCTTGTATTGTGAAGAAATGTTAATCTTAAAACAGTTTTATATTTCAAAATCTTTGATAATTGCTTAGAAAACTGCTAGACGTTCACTGTTAAAACAAAACAAGAAGAAGATTCCATGTGGAAATCTCTCTCTCTCTCTCTC
>JAKUCM010004718.1:0-30731 GCA_023374145.1 Lepidium sativum | reverse complement strand
GGGTTGCCGTCGGTTGCCGACGGAACCTATTTTTAAAAAAAAAATTTAAAAAAAATCTAAAAATTGATAAATATTTTGGAAACTAATTGTGATATACTAAAAAACGTTTGTGCATCGACATTTGATTCTTCACCGCTATTTCTAGCCTCAGTGAAAATCGCAACATCCTCCCTAAATGCATTGCTAACCATTTGCAATGTACCGTCATTATTTTCCACCGGAACTACAGTATCAACACAATAACCATCTAGACCTCTACTACCAAGATTATTATCTACTTCCTCATATACCAAGTTGCCTAATTCTTGACTTATACCAACATTACAACTCTGTTATAACTTCTGAAGTTAAAATTCGAACCATCTTCTCTATGACAATACCATATTTTATAATATGACTTCATACATTTTTAACAGGGATATATTTCATATTCTGGCATTTTATACATGAAAAATATATATTACCAGTTTTGAGGGGTAAACTCTTATATGCGACAAATTCCAGCAAATTTTTCAACCCAAAAGCATATTTTTCCGTTGATTCCCTTGTTGCTTTATTTATATGTGGACCATCCATCCAAGAGCGGAAATTCAAGTTTGATGTATTATATCTTTATATGAATAAAGGAGAGTATGATGGAGAGAAATGAAACTCAAAAATTTATATAGAGGAAATTATCCGATGGTTTTTTTCATATCCATCCAATTTTTGGTTATAAACAGTTATGTCTCATGCAAATGCTTGATAAGTCTATATTTATATTATTAATTTTTGTAATTAAAAATTGGTGTAATTTCTGTCGGGTTTCATCGGTTATAACATCGACGGTCACTGATGGGCCTAAATTGTCGATGACACTCGACAGATCATAAATTGTCGGTTCTTTTCTAACAATAATTTGCCTGTCGGAATTACTATTGGTTTTCGTGTATATTTTTTGTAGTTTATGTACTTAGTCAAATAGGTTTGTGTATAAGGGTTTGATCCTTAATGGACCATAGTTTATTAATTTTGAACGATCGATTTTCATTATTGAGTTCTTGCAGAAATTGACCAGTTTAACGAAAAATCATTTGAGCGATAATTTCTGAATAAAACATGTGCCAATTAGTTAGCTTAAGCGGTTACGTTTGTAATTCTAAATCAGAATATATGTAAGTTTTGTTGGTTTACTAATAACGTAGACGGCAAAACCCTACTTACATGCAAATTTGTCGTATTCTATGTACTACACAAATTTTTTCTTTATTTTTGGGACATCTTATTAGACAATTTAATAATAACTCGCATTTAACAATTTTTCCTACAATTCTCTCTCGAATATAGTACTATTTGTTTATATATATGTATGATTGCAATCTCTCTAGAAGTGATACACGTAACTAAATGGTATATGTGGATTTGTATCGATCTTTCTGTCCTCAACAGTTTAGTTTTGTTGGCCATATGTATGAATAAGAATGATAAGTATATATTAGTTTAATCAATTTATGTATAAAATTTTGATTATTTTGAACAATGAGTCATTACCTTTTCTCCAAACCATATATTGTTCCAACTGATAATTGATACAATAGTTGGATCAAGCATGTGCTCATGGTTTAATAGAAACAAAAAATTCTGTTATTCAGACTAATATAGACTCAATGGACCGATCATAGTAGTAGTGTTTATTTGGCAAACATGAATTAATCAATCAGCTAACAAATCATAGATAGGTACCTATCATTGAATTATTGGGTTTTTGATTATATTTATATGCATACAACAACATTTATCTCTGTGGGTCACCTTTTTGCTTGAATTATTGGGTTTTGATTATATTTGGCTTCTAATTTTTGGGTTATTACTTATTTCTCCTAGCCACGAAGTTATATATATATATATATATATATATATATATATATATATATATATATATATATTTGTATACTAAATTATAATTGTAGACATCGTTTATTAATCGAACTGTAATGGTTTGATACATTAATAATTTTCTATATTTTGATAATTACCAATAATGAATGGACCGTGGTTTGGGATTGGGAGTATTGCTGTTTGATAGAGTCACGAAACACAATTGTATGTACAGATATTCTGTGGCACACAATACCATCATTAGATGTTTTGAAAGTAACTATGATCAACACAAAAAACTGCATGCATTCACATTAACTATTACGAAATAAACCAATCAACATTACCCTAAATATTTTCTTCCATTTACATGTTATAGTGAAATGTTTTATCCTATTGATAAATTAACATTCTAATCAGAATCAAGTAACTTATAATTCTAAGACGTTCTCTAATCGTACGTTAGTAAGTTTACATTAAAAATAAAAATCATAAGATATGCCCATTATCAATAATTTAATGAATTTAAACAAAGTGAAGACTGTAATGTAGATAGATAGATGACTGTACAATAGAATGGAGAAGTGAGGGGAAAACATGTTTAAAATTTTGCAAGAACCTCATGGGAACGTACGTGAACGGAATGATAACATTAACCATCAAAATAGTTCCCAATATATTTAGAGATTTTTGCATTTATCAAAAAAAAAAACAATAATTAGAGATGAAGAAATTAAGATGGAGGAGAACCACAAAAGTGGCACCTCTCATGATTTTTCAAAAAAAAAAAAGAAAAAAACAAACCCATGATCATTGTTATCATTAGCCTACCACGTCATTTCTCTTTTTTGCCCATTTCTTCCCAGTTTTAATACCTCTGCACTTTTATTTCCTTTTTTCCCGCAGTTTGTATTCATTCCTTTCATCATACATTTTGAAGCTAACCTAAGAAATAAAAAGTAGGCCATATTCAAGCAATCTCTGCATAGAAATCAAACATTTTAACCAAATATAATACATACATGCATCCTCATTTATATAAAATTGTGTTTACCAAAAAGAGTTTATTGAAATCAAATATTTCTAAACAGTCTTAAAAATTAAAATTAGGAAACTTAGAACTTCTCCATTGGTCGGTTCTTATAAAATTAATTGGGGTTCTTACCAATTTTTTAGATTAAATTAATTGTGGTTTGGGTTGGTACAGTGAAGAACCGGCTCTAAAAATAGAAACGCTGGGAATTTGAAGAGACCCATACGTGTCGGCTATTGATTGGCTGAGGCCTGCGGCAGAAAAAAAAAAAGAGAACGGGGTTTCGCGAAGATTCGAGCATTTGCGAAAAATTTCATCTCTTTCGGTCTTCTCCTCTTCCGAAGGCGATTCGTAGGCGATTTGCTATCGCCGGTGAGAGGAGCCAAATATTTTTCTCGGAGGTCGCGTAACAGCATCGGAGCTTCCGAGGGAACCTCCAACAGTGGAGAGTGTAGCACCATCGGATCTTCACGAAGAAATCGGAAGGTCGGTTGAGCAAAGGTGATGCATGCGCCTCTGTAAACGAGAACCAAAAGGTATATTCCGATCAATCTCTTATATATAACATGTTCTTATCATGGATTAGGGTTTGCGGTATTGGATTTTTCCGATTAAAAGTTTCCGATTTAGGGTTTTTTTTTATTTAGGGCTTTTTCGATTCGGATTTAGGGGTTTTTGCATGTTGTAATCTAATCTAGAATTTGTTGTCATGCATGTGATATATACCATGAATCTGGAGTACGTGTATGACTCTGCGATTAAGCAAGGGAGTCGACTTGATCCTGCCTTGGGTATGTCTCTGCTTTTCATCTTAGTGTTGTTTGTGTTATGCACTTATTATTTTTGTGTTCACCTAACTAATGGCGTGTGTTGGATACATGTTGCAGTAACATATGCGTGAAGGCGAAAGACTTCAACTCAGTGTCTGTCTTCAAAGCTGCGTAAAGGAGAAGCATAGAAGCAGGTTAGTTATCTGGTTTCTCTTTTCTTTGATGCTTGTTTATTAAAGTATAAATCTTCACAACATTTTCTGTATTCAAAGAATGTTCTTGATGGTTTATGATATGTTCTTGATGGTTTATGATATGTGTATGCAAGTGTTTTATGATTTATGATTTATATGATGGTTTATGATATGTGTATGATATGTGTATGCAACCGTTTATGATTGTATGATTTATGGATTATGATGGTTTATGATACGTGTATGCAACCGTTTTATGATTCATTAAAACGGATACTTACTGTAATGGTTAGTGATTAGTTAGGCGTCAGGGTTAGTGTTTAGGTAGTCTTTATCGTATCTTAACTGCAGAGAACAATTAGGTAGGTGTATTTATGTGATTACTCAGTTTTGTAAATGCTTGTTAATGCTTACTCAGTTTCTGTCTTAACTCACTAGAGTAAGTAAATGCTTCCACAGTTTTTTAAATGCTTGTTAATGCTTACAATGAATGTTTAGTAGATGTTTACATTGAATGCTTCTAAGATATTCAATGATATATTTGATGTTATATATTGTGTAGTTTTTCTTTAGTCTTTCATTGTGTTATCTTCTCTGTTCTGTTAATCACCTCATTATGGATTCAACGAATCCATATTTTCATTCCTCTGGCTTTATGGCTCTATTAAGTAGTCAACAAGAACCCCTTCACCCTGAACCCAACCCTTGTGACCGTGATTCACCAAGTATTCAACTTGGTGAATCACAACCCAATGTTTGTAGTAGTCCATGGTCTGAAGCCACTTCTGAAGCTCATACAGAGGCTGATGATCGGAGATCCAGAAGGAAATGGACTCCAACAGAAGACATTATGTTGATTAGTGCTTGGCTCAATACCTCCAAAGATCCAATCGTTGGAAATGAACAGAAAGCCGAAGCATTCTGGAAGAGGATTGCAGCATACTTTGCTGCAAATCCTAGGCTTGTGGGTCTGTAAAAGAGAGAGCCTACTCACTGCAAGCAAAGATGGTCGAAGATAAATGATTCTGTCTGCAAATTTGTATGCTGTTTTGAGACAGCATCATCTCGAAAAGCAAGCGGGCAGAATGATGATGATGTCATGAAGGTTGCTCATTAGATTTACTACAACGATCATAAGCAAAAGTTCACTCTTGAACATGCTTGGCTTGAACTTCGGCATGATCAGAAATGGTGCCGAAGAGAAGGAAGTGGAACTCCTAAGAGAAGGAGAACTGAAGAGGGGTCAACACAATCTTCAACATCTGTAGGCTGTGAAGAGCATCTGGTTTGACCTCCTGGTGTTAAGGCGGCTAAAGCGAAAGCAAAGAAGACAGTTAACATGCCAACTGAGGGACCAACAGAAGGGAATACGTTGTTAGAGTTTCAAAAAATGTGGGAAATAAAACAGAAAGACTTAGCCATGAAAGAGAGGCTCTCTAAGCATAAGCTGCTTGACAGTCTCCTAGCAAAGAGAGAGGCACTCTCCGACATGGAGTTGGCTTTAAAAGACAAGCTGATAACGGACATGTTGAACTCTTGAATGTGTGACTTTAGATGTGTTTGTTTCTTATTTGTTTTTGTGTTCTGATGTGTAATGTGTCTTTGTTAGACTCGGCTGTCTTTGTTTTTGTTCTGTTTTATAACTGTCTTGGTTCTGTTTTATAACTCTATGCTTCAATGGTATCCTGTTTTGTTCTGTCTTGGTTCTATACTTGTTGTTTTGTTCTGTCTTGGTTCTATACTTGTTGTTCTGGTTATAACTCTGTACTTGTTGTTCTGGTTATAACTCTGTGCTTGCAATGGTATTCTGTTTTGTTCTGTCTTGGTTCTATACTTGTTGTTTTGTTCTGTCTTGGTTTTATACTTGTTGTTCTAGTTATAACTATGTACTTGTTGTTCATGGCTTCTAACTCTTTCTGTTTTTTGCAGGGTGATGGTCACAAAAGGTCAGTTTACCGATCATATATGGACAGAACATATATTTTAACTCTCTGTGCTTGATTATGTAATTTTGTGCTTGATTTTGTAACTCTGTGGTTGTTGCAGGTTATAATTCTGTGGTGAATTGGTGTGAAGCGAAGAAGAAGAGAAGAAGAAGATAAGAAGATGGAGACGAGTGGTTTGTGTAATTTGACAATGTGGTATATCTGTAGGTTTGTAGGTTTGTGTTATGTGACAATATGGTATGTTTGTAGGTTTGAATGTTTATAGGTTTTGACAATTTGATAATTACAAAGACATTGTTCAATTTTTAAATTTTTCAATTTGTAGAACTTGTGTGAAGTTCTACCAATAGAACCCCACAAAACTTAAGAACCTCATTAGAGGTTCTTAAGTTATTAATTCTATTAAATTTAAGTTAAGAACCACTAATGAGGTTCTTAATTATACCTAAACAGAAAGAATAAAAACGACTAATAATTTTGCAAATCATTGAAATATTGTCCTGAAAACAGAAGGAGAAGGGGGAAAAGAGTAAGAGGTTGCCTAGTCAGCATATGATGACGTGGCATTACGAACTCTAAAGAAACGGCTTTATTATTAGTGAGATGTCACGTGATCTGCACGAGTTATTACCATCTCTCTCTCCCGTAACGCATTGTTTCTGTTCTAATTATTCCCACGCGCCACTCTCCTCTTTGACGCGTCACTTGCATGATTTTTAACGTTTTCTCTCTCTTTTCTACAAGTAAATTTCAAACGTGTAGACCATACATTACCCTCATCACGAGATGTCAATCAGGTTTCTTTCTTTCTCAATTTTTGGTTAATCATTGACAACATTATAGGGAGTACAAAACGGTTTCATTTTTCTACGAAATAATACCTTTTTGTGCTACCTATTAATACATTAATTGGCTTCATTTACTCATCTCTACTTCTGAATTATAGTTAGATCCTTCATCTAGGCCCATTTACAATGAGGAAGCTTTTCCAGCTGTCTCATTTATGTAAATATCAGAATTGGATCATCCAATTCGTATGAAAGCAAGTATACAAATAGTAATGAAATTCGTCTATACTGGTTGATGTTGGGTAGACTTCTGGTTACCATAAAATATATTAATCGTCTATAAAGTAGAATTAGAAGTAGATAATAAATGTGAATTAGAGAGGAAAACATAACAAGGCGTGAAGCAAATGAAATTTTAGACTAGGAGGAGGTGTGAAGCACGCGCTAAAGCGATGCGAGTGAAGAAGGAAAGAAGTGAAAATAAGTGAATGATAAACTGCAAACGCTACCTACTAATATCTCCACTTGTCATGCAACCAGGCTGAGTTCGTTTTCCTTTTTTCATTCTTGTTTTTTTTTCTTTCCTTAAAAATATTTAAAATAAATTATACTCAACAAGTTACACGCTTCAAATAACCCAAAACTAATTGACTACAATGGTTATTTTGGAGCTATATATAAACCACCTGAGACTCCTAAGTTTCCTTCATGAGATAACAAGAAGCATCTTCTTGATAGAGAGAGAAAGAGAGAGAGAGAGAGAAAGCTTTAGGGTTTTTAACAAAGACCCTTTAAAAATCTCAGCACAAGAGAAGCTTCTTAAATAATCTCTATTAAGAAAATGGGAATCATCATCGATCACCACTTCTTTGCTATCGTCTTCGGCATCTTAGGTAATTCTTCAATCATATTTTCATATTGCTAAATCCTAGTTTGCTTCATCATCTCCTTCTTCTTTTTATACTTTTTATACTTGTTATTACATATATGTGTTTAAAAACTGGTCGTACCAATGGGACTTGCAACCTAAACTCTAATGTTGCAATTTTGCATATAAGCTTCATACTTCAAAAATATTACTATAAACTATGAATAGGTTCCAGTGTAATTAAACAAAGAAATTGATCAAAATTAGAGAAAATTATGGAATGTTCATCATGATCGACACCTGACTATATTTAATTATATGTATTTATATTGGTAAGTAATTTTGTCAAAAACTCAAAAATGGTATACTAACTTAACATTTTACCAAAACATAAAATAGAGAAGTAATTTTGGGATCATTAATGATCTTCTAATTTGGCACTACTAGTAAAATAAAGCAATACGTAAGCATTTAATTAAACTGAAATCGTCACGCATTGTTGTCGAAGCTATCATACTCAATACGCGTGAATTCTGGTTAATGTACAATTTAATTGCCCCCAGAGGTTGGTTAGAGATATCGTGCGGATTCATGTAGTTGTAATATCTTCGCAAAACTATTAAGCCTCTTAATTATTATACAATCGACTCATATTTTTTTTATAAAATGGATTTACAGGAAACGCAATATCCTTCCTCGTATTCCTTGCTCCAGTGTAAGTATATTAGATGTTTTCAAATTATTTTGTTGTTAATATGAGAATGATTTTCTGATCATTTTGTTTGTATAAAAATTCAAGGCCAACGTTTTATAGAATATACAAGAAGAAATCGACGGAAAGTTTCCAGTCACTACCGTACCAAGTGTCGCTATTTAGCTGCATGTTATGGCTCTATTACGCATTGATAAAGCAAGACGCTTTTCTCCTAATTACCATAAACTCCTTCGGCTGCGTCATCGAAACTATATACATCTCTATGTTCTTCGCGTACGCCACCAAGGACAAAAGAGTAATTTCCTTCCCCACTCCTCCTCCTTAATTCTGCTACGTAATTTATTAATGGTAATTATGCGTGTTTTTTATATAATTGCAGATATCGGCAATGAAGTTGTTTATGGCGATGAACGTTGCTTTGTTCTCGTTGATTCTAATGGTTACACATTTTGTGGTTAAAACTCCAAGTCTACAAGTCTCTGTCCTTGGCTGGATTTGCGTTGCTATATCTGTTTCAGTTTTCGCTGCCCCTCTTACGATCGTGGTAATTGATTAAGCTAGTCTTATAATTCAATTTTAATAATTAATGACTGGATTAAAATGTTAATTTAATGAACACACTTTTTTTGTTGTTGTAAATGAAAAGGCTCGTGTGATAAAGACAAAGAGTGTGGAGTTCATGCCTTTCACGCTTTCTTTCTTCCTCACTATAAGCGCTGTTATGTGGTTCGGTTATGGCTTATTTCTCAAAGACATTTGCATCGCTGTAAGTATTTTCTTTTTTATTTATTATATATTTTTGGTAAGAAATTACTGAGTCCTTTTTATAAAAAATATATAAAAAATAAAAATTGTAGATTCCAAACGTGGTAGGATTCATTCTAGGGATGGTGCAAATGGTATTGTACGGAATATACAGAAACTCTGGAGAAAAGAAACTAAATTCGTCAGAACAACAACTAAAGAGTATTGTCGTGATGAGTCCGTTAGGTGTGTCGGAAGTGCACCCCGTTGTGACGGGATCTGTGGGTCCACTCACCGCTAATCATGAAGAACCTTCCAAAGATGGCAAGTGCCTCGTGGACACTCCTCCTCCTCAAATTGTTTAAAAGTGTCACTAAATTCATAAAAGAAGCAAAAATATTTCTCTTTCTCCTTCTGTCTCTTTCTCTCGCCTCCTTGGCCGGCCAAAGGAAAGAAATATTGTATCGGCGGTTTTAACATTTCCATTTTTGTTTCATGTCTTACTTGCATAGTTTTTATTCATTATATTATCTTTTATGTTGTGCTTTTACAAAACTTGATTCCAGTACATAATAAAGGATATATTTGCAGCAGCTTACAATCTTATACTTTATACTCCTACTATTAGGAACCTTTATTTCTTGACTACCTTTTACTTATAGTTACATTTTTCTTAAACTGTCGTTGTCCAATCATCTTTTGCTATTGACAGTATATTGTTCTACCATTTTATGGCTTAAAAACTTTATATAAACTAAACAAGCCTGAGTATATATTTGAAGTTTAATTATATAAATAACCATCACCGTCAAGTTTTGAGAAAAAAACAAAAAAAAGAAGAACAAAATTGAAGACGCCCCAATGTTTTGATGAAAATGTATGCTAACGAACCTTTAATATAAAGGTGAAACGTTCGTACACTTCCAAGCAAAAGACTACATCATCATCAATGGAGTGACAACTACTATATATGCATATGTTGTTTTCTCAAAATATAACAATATGCAATCAGTTATTGCACGAATTTGATTTATTACCCTATGAGTAGATTACTCACAAAATAAGCAATAGAAATAACTCGAATATTCGTGAAAAATAATAATATTAGAATATTTCAAAAGGGTAACGACATAATCCGACAATGGAGCCATATGATAGCGAATTTCGACATGTTAATAACTTAGTAGTCTCTAGATGGAGATAAAAGACATGGTATTTTAGTGGATTGAATTTTTTTATCATATTAAACCTCTCAATATAATCTAAATTTCCTAGTAGAAAATATAAGATCCTCCAAATATTTAGAGGTCAGAAGAAAAGAGCAAAACAAATGCCAAATTTGTTACATCTGTATCAATTGAATAAAATATACACTAGATTTCGTCTTTGCATTATCTGCCCTCCGCACAGGTTCCTTGGACTTATGAAAATATGCGACGATGGTTTGCGATTAGGCTGACTTAATTCTTTATTTTTTTATCTGATATTTTATAATCTCTGTTACACTCTATTAAATTGAGATGTCAAAACCGACCCATTTTCATTTAACCATTAACTCAAAATATATAGGCTATAAGCTAACCAAAAATTGATCTGAATTACAAACAAACTAATTCATTTAAGTAAACCGGAATTCACTCATTAAAAACGTACCGGGATTCTAAAACATGGATTAAGTTTGTTACAACACAGAGACCTACTCTTGTTCAATACTCCCCCTCAGACTAGAGTGAAGAGGTTTGTAACGCCAAATTTGGTTAAGAGAAACTGAAATTGGCCACATCCTAAAGCCTTTGTCATCATATCCGCGAGTTGTTTTTTTGTGCTACCATATTGAAGATTGATGATCCCATCTCAAAAGTGTATCTTACGTAATGGCAATCTAATTCGATGTGTTTTGTTATATGTGATACACGAGATTAGAAGCAATATGGATGGTAGCTTTACTATCACAAAACAAACAAGTTGGAGATGTTAGAGTAATACTCAATTATGTCAGCAATCTTCAAAACGATTTAATATCTCTAAGAGCATCATCCATTGCTCTATATACTGCTTCAGCAGAAGAGTGTGAAACTATATTTTGTTTCTTTGTTTTCCAAGAGACGGAGAACCACCCAACATTACAACATAAGCAATCAATGATCTTCTAGTAAGTGGACAAGAAGCCTAATATGAATCACACCGAAGATCATAATCAAATTTAAGGAGAATTCATGTACCTGGTGAACATTTTAGATACTTCACCACTCGTAATGATGCAGTCCAATGAGCTTCTTTGGATTCAGCATAAACTATGACAATAAATGAACCAAAAAGTTAAGACCTAGTCGTGTGTTAGTTAAGTAGATCAAACAACCAACTAGGCATCTGTATTAGCCGAATTAGACAGCAAAGGACCATCATCTTCAGCGAGTCTTTGATTATGTTCAAGAGGAGTTTGAATTGGTCTCGACCCTAAGTCTGTCTGCAAAAATGTCTAAAGCATATTTCCTCTGGGACAGAAAAATTCCATGTTTGCTTCTACTTACCTCAAGACTGAGAAAGTATTTCAATTTACCTAAGTCCTTCATTGAAAAGCAGCTACTAAGATAATCTTTAAACTTCTGAACAAAATACTTACCATTCCCAATGATTAAAAGATCATCAACATAAACCAATACCAGATCTCTTTACCATTATTTGTGTAGAAGACAAAGGAATAATCATTATATGATTGAGTGAAGCCAAACTTAAACAAAGAATCAGACAACTCTAGAACCAAGACCTTGGAACTTGCTTCCATAGAAAAATTTTCGAAACGACAAACTTTGTTGGATGAGTAAGTCAAAAAGTTGGTGGCAATTTCATGTACACCTCTTCCTTCAAGTCTCCATGGAGAAAGACATTATCCGTATCCATTTGAAAAATGTCCCATCCGTGAGCATCTACTAAGCGGAGAAGGGGTCTAAATGTTCTCATCTTTACAGCTAGAGCAAAGGTTTCTAAGTCATCCTCGCCTTCCACCTTATTGTTTCCAAGAACAACTAGACAAGTGTTGTATCATTCTACCATATGCATTGTATTTTGTCTTGTAAACCCACTGAGAACCCAAAACAACACGAGTGGGAGGAAGATCAACTATGTCCCATGTGTGTTGTACTTCCAAAGCTACAATTTCCTTTGACATAGCATTATTCCATACTTTAATGTGTATAGCTTGGTATTTGGGTTCCACTGTTTCTAATATCTTTGTCAAATAACTCATGTGACTAGGAGACAATTAGTCATCATAAATGAAGCTTGTCAAAGGATTAACAAAGGTAGTTGTGTTCTCTGCTGGTGGAACAGAAGTTTTCGGATCACACTTAACAGTGCACTGATAATAATCCTTCAACTTCATTGAAGGTTAAGGAATTCTAGAAAAACGACGAGATGGTTTAGTTGTAGTTGTCGGTGACAGAGCAAAGGTGTCTCTAACTGGATACTTCTAGTGTCCTTCATTTATTGTAGGTTTCAGAATACGTGAAGGTATAAGATGTGGTTTTGGAACGGGTGATGGTGCGACTGGAGGCAAATCTGCAGAAGCATCTCCAACTGGAGATTTTTGAACTTCAATAGATGGTGTTGTAGTTAATTCACATGTTGAACATTGAGTGGAATCATCAACAAGAACATTAGGAATATGAGTTGCATCAGAAGCATCACTTGACTCGGTAGTTGTATGAGTTATGTCAGCAGGTGGTGGAATTGAATCATCTTCTGGAGATTGACTTAGAATGTTAGGGACTGTGACATTGTTGCTCCCCCTATCTATATTATTCATATCCAAAGTAGACGAAACAAACAACTAGTCTGCATCCAACACTCATGTATCCATATACTGTGAAACATATGAGATTGTTTTATCTACAAAAGGAAACACATCCTAACGAAAAAATATATATTACGAGACACAATAAATTATTTTTAGATAAACTAAACACTTCCCAATCCATTTAACCAAAAGGATACCCAACAAAGACATAAAATCTGCTCATGTCTTCAAATTTATCTTCGTGAGGTTGAGGAAAATGAACAAAACAAGTAGAACCAAAAACATGAAGTTGCTCATAATCTGGCATTTTTCTGTGAAGAATCTCATAAGGAAATTTACCAATGTAAATAGAAGTGGGAGTCAGATTAATTAAATGTGATGTTGTAAGAATAGCCTCACCCCAAAATATAGTAGCAAATCTCTAGCTACATTTAAAATGTGTCTATGCTTTCTCTCTACTCTTATCATTTTGTTGAGGAGTGTAGACATAAGATGTTTGATGAACCACACATTGACTTTTAAAATAAACAGCTAAAGAAACAAACTCAGACCCATTGTTACTTCTCACAATCTTAACAGGTATTCCAAATTGTTTCTCTGAGTAAGCCATAAAATCTATACGAGCCACTTTAGATTTAGCTAACATCAAATAAGTCTAAACTGCACGAGAACAATCGTCAATGATAATTAAGAAATAGACAACACCATATGAAGATGGAGGTTTGTAAGGACCCCAAATATCACAATGGATCAAGGAAAAAGGTTATTTTATTAATATTTTCTGGAAAAGAGTTTATAGTTTGCTTTGCACGTAAACAAACATCACACAAAAGAGAAGAGTAAGAATTTGACTGATTTAAGGAAACAGGTATATGAGATAGAGGTGATGAAGAAGTGTGTCCTAGCCTCATGTGCCATAGAGCATTGTCGCTGGAAGTAGTTATTGAATGAGTTTTGATACAATCCTAAATGAGGCAGTACACACCATCATGCTCCTTACCAGCTTCAATCGTCATCTTCAAGAAAAGGTCATCTATCACATATACTAAATCAGTAAACAAAGCCACACAACCTGTTTCTTTGATTAATTTTGATAAAGAAATGAGAGATAAATTAAGAGAAGAAACAAACAGAACTAGACAAAGTAATATAAGAAGAAAAAGTAAAAGAGCTTGAATGAAAGAAAATGTTTTGCTTGCATCAGTAAAACCAATTGCACAAGGAGAAGTTTTCTGAACGTTATAAAGGAAAGAAATGTGTCATGTCATATGGTGCAAAGCGCCCATGTCTATGATCACATCACCAAATCTTCCGCCACTTGCCAATTTATCTGGATTTGCAGAATGTTGTTTGGCATTGAGAAGACTATATATGCAAAGTTTTCCACTATTCAGGAGTAAACTCTGAGAATATGGAACCTTTTGAGCTAGTGGCGTAGGCAATCCACCAGTCTAGAAACCCCACCAAATGCCAACATTCACGGTTTTCATGACATGTTTTTCCACGGTTCAAACATGTTGTAATACGATTGTTAAGAATGAAGAATCATTCTTACTAACCAACTGCTCTCTGTTCGAGAACCATTGCGCATATCTGCATGAGCTGCAAAACCTACATTGTTTTGCTGATAGTCTCATTCATGACTGGAAGCGATCACGCGTTCTTTTTTAATGAGTCGGGAATATGCCTCTCTAGGAGAAGGCAAAGGATTTGAACCAATAATCGAAGTGCAAACATTACTGAAATGACTATGATTGAGACCCATAACAAATTGATGCAGTTTTTCCTCCTCTCTTTCAATAGAAATTGAACTCGCAGCACTACATGTACAGAGAGGCAGTCGCCGATACATTTGAAGCTCCTCCCACAGAGAACAAAGCCTTCCATAATATTCCATTACTGATTTACCATTTTATTTGCAAGAAGCAAGTGCTCCTTGATTTGATGAATTCGAACAATATTTCAAATAGATTACATTTGTTTGAGTTCATTTCAGAGTTCACAAGCATCTGAGATGAAAGTAAGGTGGAATGTCAGAGTCTCCATCCGCCATTGAAGAGAAGCAAGAAAGAAAGAAAAGAACAAAATCTTGAATAGAATTTTCAGAATTTCCGCTCTGGTACCATATCAAATTGAGATATCAAAACCGATCCATTTTCATTGAACCATTAACTCAAAGTATATAGGCTTGTGAGTTAACCATAAATTTCTGAATTACAAACAAACCAACTCATTTAAGTATACTTGAATTCACTCATTAAAAATGAGCCGGGATTCTAAAACACAGATTAAATCTCTTAAACTCAGAGACATGCTCTTGTTTAATCTTGATACATCAACATTGTGACTGAGCTATAACCTTCATATGTCAATACACTCTCTTGTAAATATAACTTTTGTTAGATCAATAAATTTAGAATTTCAAAATAAAATAAAATACATTGTTGAAAGAAAAAAGTCCCCACGAAAACTTTAAGAAGACGAACCAAAATCTTACAATCTCGATAGGTAACCTGATATGGATAAGGAGAAGAGTCATGTGTAAAGAAGAACGCGGGAAGAGTAACGGAAACTTGTTGAAACATTTCTGTTTGCAATTCTGTTATACGATTCTGTCATATAAAGAATCGAACTTATCTTTTGAAAGTATGAATAATAAAACAAGTTCTTCTTCTTCTCTGTTCTTCTGGTACAAATGAATGATTGAAATCAAGCTAATTGGAGCTCGAGTTAGCATTACAGAATCGGTGTTTTACGAACATTGGATCATTTATCTCTATCTCTTCTAGTTGTCGTGTATTACAGTTTGACTGTAACAAAGGTATCAGAGCTTCAACGTTTCTCGGAAGATGACGGAAACGAGAGCTCAAGCTATGATAAAAGAAGCAGCTGTTCGTGGTGTGGAAGAGAGCTTAGGCTCAAGAATTGATCAAATGATGGAAAGGACTCAGCAATTGGAGACCACAGTAGTCGATCAAAGTTCAAAGATGGACAAGAATATCGCGGACATGTTCGAGGCGATTCGGTTAATTCAAGGAGCGAATCACAGCACTCCAAATGGTTACGAACAGAACAATCGTCGCAATTCACCGGTCAATTCATCGACTCCGATCATCAATCCGAATGGTTATGCTCCTAACCGCGGTCGAGCTGGAACTACACCTCCTTAGGCAGGTATGACTCGATTGACTAAGCTGGATTTTCCAAGATTTAACGGAGAAAGGATGAAGGAATGGTTGTCGAAGGTAGAACAGCTTTTCTTAATTGACAACACTTCGGAGGAATTGAAAGTAGGTTTAGCTTCGATTCACTTTGATGGATTAGCTTCGGCGTGGCATCAAGCTTTAATTCAATCGGATGTGGGATTCGATGTGTTTCATGATTGGCAATCGTATAAGAGATTGTTGAAAGAAAGATTTGAAGAAGCTTGGGATGATCCGATGGCAGAACTGAAACAATTACAGGAAACCGAAGGTATCGTGGAATATCATGGAAGGTTCGAATTGATTAGAACAAGATTGAACTTATCGGAGGAATATTTGGTGAGTTCGTATCTGGCAGGTCTTCGCAACGATACTCAAATGCATATTCGCATGTTCCAACCTCAAACAGTTCATCAATGCTTATTGCTGGGCCGCTTGTATGAGAAAGCACATCCCAGGAAGATCGTGAATCAGGCTATGGGATATCAAAAGAACGGACCAGGGTCTAGAGGGTTATTACCCTTGCGTAAAGACAGCAAAGTTAAAGGAAATTTTCCAATCAGGAAAGAGAGTTCGTTAAACCCACGGAAGTTCTTATCTCAAGAAGAAATGAGTAAACGAAGGGCAGAAGGCCTATGTTATTTCTGCGATGAGAAATACTCACCTGGTCACTATTTGAAACATAAAAACACGCAAATCTTTATGATTGAAGCAGGTGAAGATGATGGGGTCCAAGAAGTGGTTGTTCTACCAGAAGAAGAAGAAGCAGACATTGCTCACATATCACTTAATGCGGTGACTGGAGTCTCGGACTATCAAACTATGAGAGTGAAAGGAACACATGGGAAACGTTCTCTATTCATACTGATCGATACCGGTTCAACTCACAATTTCATAGATACATCTGTGGCAGAAAGAATGGGCTGTGAGTTGAGGTCTCCAAACATAGCTAGAGTGGCAGTAGCAGATGGCCGAAAATTGGGAATAAGTGCAAAGGTGGATAACTTTCAATGGAATTTTCAAAGTCTTACCTTCAGGGCAGACTTTATGGTAATTCCACTGGGAGGTTGTGATATGGTTCTTGGAGTACAATGGCTAAGGCAATGGGGTCCCATCACTTGGGATTTTCAACAACTCACTATGCAGTTTATGATGAACAAAAAGAAGGTGTTACTTCATGGTATTAAGGGAGGATCTATAAGGGAGATAAAGGCGTCAAAACTGAACAAGTTAAGAGAGACTGACATTCAAATCTCTATGATATCATTGTGTACAGAATATGAGGAAGAACAAGCTCATATTTACTCATTGGCAACGCAACAGAGTTCTCAGAAAACGATGCCTCAGGAGATCACAAAAACTTTACAAGAGTATTCCGATGTTTTTGAAGAACCAAAGTCATTGCCACCTCATCGAAAGGATCACGATCATAAGATACCGCTTATGGAAGGCTCTAATCCTATCAACCAGAGACCTTACCGCTATGCAATCCATCAAAAGAATGAGATAAACAAAATGGTACAAGAGTTATTGACCTCGGGAACTATTCAAACAAGCTCTAGTTCATATGCTTCTCCGGTTGTTTTGGTGAAAAAGAAAGACGGCTCTTGGAGACTTGGCGTTGATTACCGTGGTCTTAATAGTATGACAGTGAAGGATCGTTTCCCTATTCCCTTGATTGAAGATTTGATGGATGAATTAGGGGGGTCTAAGGTGTATTCCAAGCTTGATCTTCGAGCTGGTTACCACCAAGTCCGAATGCATGATAATGACATTCATAAGACAGCGTTTAAAACACATAATGGGCATTATGAATACTTGGTAATGCCTTTTGGCCTCACTAACGCCCCAGCAACTTTTCAGGGACTTATGAATACAGTCTTTAGAAGCTTGCTACGCAAATGTGTGTTGGTATTCTTTGATGATATACTGATTTATAGTGCATCAATAGAAGACCATATTCGTCATTTGAGAGCAGTTTTTTAATTGATGAGAGAGCATCAGCTGTTTGCTAAGCTCAGTAAGTGTTCTTTTGCCACAGACAGGGTAGAATACTTAGGACATTATTTGCAAGAAGCAGGTATTTCCACAGACCCGGTGAAAATCAAAGTTGTGGCCGAGTGGCCTCTTCCAAAGACCTTGAAGCAACTGAGAGGATTTCTTGGTCTAGCGGGGTATTACAGGAGGTTTGTCAGGGGCTTTGGGGTGATGGCTCGTCCACTAACAGCTTTAACTAAGAAAGATTGTTTTGAATGGACAGAGGAAGCGACTGAAGCCTTTCAAAGACTGAAACAAAGTTTATGTGAAGCACCAGTTTTGGCTCTACCACGCTTTGACTTACCATTTGTGGTGGAAACTGATGCATGTGGAAGTGGCATTGGCGCAGTTTTGATGCAAAAAGGCCACCCATTGGCATATATAAGTCGTCATCTCAAAGGAAAACAAATACATCTTTCAATCTATGAAAAGGAACTTCTTGCGGTAGTCTTTGCTGTGCAAAAGTGGCGTCATTATTTGCTAACCAGCCACTTTACAATCAAGACAGATCAAAGGAGTTTGAAATATTTGCTAGAACAACGCCTTAACACTCCAATCCAGCAGCAGTGGTTACCTAAATTGATGGAGTTTGATTATGAGATCCAATACAAGCAAGGAAAGGAGAATTTGGCGGCTGATGCTTTGTCTAGAAAAGAAGGATCCGAAGTTCTACACATGGCCATGACTGTCTTGGAATGTGACATATTGACTCAAATACAATTGAGTTATGAGAAGGATGCTGCCATCACAGAAATTATTACTTCTTTGAAAGCAGATCCAAAATCAAAGAAACATGTTTTGTGGTCACAAGATCTTTTGAGAAGGAAGAGCAAACTTGTGATCCCTAATGATTCTACATTAAGAAACACAATACTAGAATGGATGCATTGTTCAAGTAGTGGAGGTCACTCGGGCAGAGAAGTGACGAGACAGAGAATCAAGAGCCTGTTTTTTTGGAAGGGTATGGCTATTGACATTCAAGCTTTCATAAGAAGATGTGAGGTTTGTCAAAGGTGCAAGTATGATACATCGGCTTATCCGGGGCTTCTTCAACCTTTACCCATTCCGGACTTGATATGGACTGACATAGCAATGGATTTCATCACGGGCTTACCTCCTTCAGCGGGTAAGACCGTCATTTTTGTGGTGGTTGATCGCTTGACTAAGGCTGCCCATTTCATGGCACTGTCTCATCCTTATACAGCAGTTTCAGTGGCTCAGGTATTTCTTGATAATGTCTTTAAACTTCATGGGTTTCCTAGATCTATTGTGAGTGATAGAGATGCAGTTTTCTTAAGCGAATTCTGGAAAGAGTTGTTTGCTCTACAAGGTGTAGCTCTGAATTACTCAAGCGCCTATCATCCACAAAGTGATGGACAGTCGGAAGTAGTAAATAGGGGGTTAGAGACTTATCTTCGATGCATGTGTAGCGAAGAACCTCACCTCTGGAGTAAATACTTACCACTGGCAGAATTTTGGTACAACACTAACCATCATTCATCCACTTAGTTATCACCATTTGAGGCTGTATATGGACAATCACCACCGCAACACTTACCTTACCTTCCCGGTGAATCTAAAGTAGCTGTCATCTCTAGATCTTTAGAGGAACGAGAAAAGATGATACTAATTCTCAAGTTTCATCTCATGAGAGCTCAACACAGAATGCAACAAATTGCCAATGATCATAGGACTGATCGAACTTTCAACATTGGCGATTGGGTGTTTGTAAAACTTCAACCATATAGACAGCATTCAATCGTTTCAAGGAATAATCCAAAGTTATCACCGAAGTTTTTTGGTCCATACGAGATCATTGATCGTTGTGGGAAGGTGGCGTACAAACTAAGACTTCCGGATCAGTCACAAGTGCATCCGGTATTTCATGTTTCACAGCTCAAGTTGTTGGTCGGAAATGTTCAAACATCTACAGATTTACCTACCTCTTATGGTGAAGTGATTCCTAAGGAACCAGAATTTATCATTGAAAGGAAACTAGTTAAGAGACAGAATCGTCCCGTGACAATGGTTTTGGTGAAATGGAGGAACAAACCAGAGGAAGATTCAACGTGGGAACTTTTGTTTGAATTGCAGAAGCGTTTTCCTCATTTCAACCTTGTGGACAAGGTTGTTTAGGCAAGGAGGATTTGATATGGATAAGGAGAAGAGTCATGTGTAAAGAAGAACGCGGGAAGAGTAACGGAAACTTGTTGAAACATTTCTGTTTGCAATTCTGTTATACGATTCTGTTATATAAAGAATCGAACTTATCTTTTGAAAGTATGAATAATAAAACAAGTTCTTCTTCTTCTTCTCTGTTCTTCTGGTACAAATGAATGATTGAAATCAAGCTAATTGGAGCTCGAGTTAGCATTACAGAATCGGTGTTTTACGAACATTGGATCCTATATCTCTATCTCTTCTAGTTGTCGTGTATTACAGTTTGACTGTAACATAACCTCAAAACAGTTGTTAGATTGCGAGGGCATGTGACCCACGTTGTCCGAAACTCAGCGAGTGTGGACATTAGCCACTCGTGGACATTAGCCACTCCACTTAAACACTAATAAAAACTGGATCTTTGCACTTCAATCTTCGATCAGACGGAAACATCGACACATGTGACTCATCAAGAAACTATCTGTCAATATTTTACAAAGAACATCATTAACAACTCTCCAGAATCTCAATTAGAGTTTTTGGTTATTAAAAGAGTCCACCTTTTGGCCATATTGTAACAACACATATAATGTACAAGCAACTCAATGTTTTTTGTTTGGTTTCTATGTTTGACAATAAATGAGAGTTTGAGAAATGAGAACAAAAAAGGTTTAAGACCCAGATCTACCCGGTACTGTTGCTCTCTAAAGTTCCCTGCTCACTCTGTCGTCGTTTCTGCCTTAAACTTTCTCCCCACATCTTAGCCTCTGCAACTGCACGCTCTCTATTGATATCTCTGGTCAATATCCGAGCTGTCTCTCTTGGCGAATCTTCCTTCTCGGAACCATCTAAATCAAATTTACTTCCCGAGCCACCTCCATCGTCATTCTTTGTTATTAACTTCCCCCCTCGTTCATCTCGGTTTCTCCTACTATCATCTTTGTTTGGATCATAACCTTGGTTTGCAAGATAGGAGAGTGCAGTGACCACATCTGCTATCAGAGGGCGTGTAGCCGCCTGCTCTTGGATGCACATTGAAGCCACCGCTAAAGCTTGGTAGAGTGCGCGCGTTGGAAACCGTCCCTTTAATTTAGGATCCGCCAGTTTTATGAACTTTCGTCTGTCGTTGAACAAAGGGCGAGCCTGTTATAATACCAAAATGTTCTCAACTGTTAAAACAAAACAAAAAAAAAACTTAATTTAAGAGAATGAAATTTGAATGAAAATTGTCTCTTTACCCAAGCCACCAAGTTTTGCTCTCCATGAGGCATCTCGCTGTCTATAGCTTTGCGACCAGTAATGAGCTCTAGAAAAACCACACCAAAACTGTAGACATCTGACTTTACTGTCAACTGTCCGGTCATTGCGTACTCTGGAGCACAATAACCATAAGTGCCCATGACTCTAGTAGAGACATGAGATTTGTCTCCGGTTGGTCCGAGTTTAGCAAGCCCAAAATCAGAAAGCTTTGGGTGAAAACCCTCATCCAATAAAATGTTCGATGACTTAAAATCTCTATAAATAACTGGAGGATTTGCTTTATCATGTAGGAATTCCAAACCTTTAGCCGCACCAGCAGCTATCTTCATTCTCATGTTCCAATCTAAGGCCTCCTTATCCGGTGGCAAATCTGGGGACCCCAAAATATTAATATTATATTTGTTAGAAGCTGCCAGAAATAGCTACCCACTACAACTTCTCGACTTAAGTCTACATGTATAATTTAAAGGTAATAATATATAAACAAATTAGAAAGAATCTTCTAACAGTAAGGGTTGACATTGACTGAGATCAGAAAGAATCATGGGTCGATATTGACCAAGATCAGAAAGAATCTTAGAGTTCTGAAAGGACTAGATAAGCTTAAGAAATTTACCGTGGAGGTGATCCTCCAATGATCCTAACGACATAAACTCATATACCAAGAGTCGTTGATCTCCATCAGCACAGTAACCAATAAGGTTGACTAAGTTGGGATGATGAAGAAGGCTAAGCATAAGAACCTCGACCAGAAATTCTCTGTTACCTTGTAGACCATTCCTGTCCAATTGTTTAACAGCAACAACCTGACATAGATGATGAAAAAAGATCAGAGTTACAACAACATTAATGTATGTGAAAGCACCAAGCTGCAACAGATCTGTAGCATGCAGGGGACAAAAGATCAAGAGAATCATGGAGGATCAAATCAAATATTAACTAACACTGTCCACCAAGTATGCCAAAATTTAGTTTAGATATAACAAAGTCAGTCGTCTTGCCCTTCACTTCATATCAAAATCATCATTCACGAAACAAAATTGAATGCCGAGAGAATAGCAAGACCTTATCTTATACTCTCTTTGTTTCACTCGAGAATTTTTACATGTATTAAGAAAATAGTTCAAAAATCGACTATATTTCTAGTAAGCAAAATCTCCATCTAAAATACAATAACAACCACAATATGCAACTTCAATATATGAATGCGATATAAGTTCCTCTAATTCAGATAGAACAAAAGGTTACCTGACCGGTGCTGTCAAGCCTTCCTTTGTAGACACGTCCAAATCCACCTTCGCCTAAAAAAGTGTCCGGATGAAAGTTCATAGTTGCTGCAGCGAGTTCACGGAAAGCAAACGTATGAGCAGCAATTTGTCCAAGCCCATCCCTTGAAAGCAGTAGATCCCTTTTTGACCCTCCGTTGCTTTTTGAGCTAAGCTTATCCCCACCTGAAACGTCATCAAGGACAATCAATCTACCAAAATTCTTCTCATACCAACCCTCAACTCCAAGAACAAACCCACCCAAAAAGCATAAAACTTCATCAATGTCTTCAGGGCGCAACTCCCAAATAAACAAACCTAAGATCCTGATCCTGATTCAATAGGATCATATGATCCTGATCCTTCACAAACTCCAATTCATATATTAAGACACAAAATTATACACTGAAGAGAAACTTGGAACTTTCCAATCCGATCAAAACAAGTGAAAATGAAGCGAAGGATCATGATTGGCCTTGACCTTTGGACAATAAATTCGAATATAGTTAAACCAGAGCACGCCCAATTAGCTTAAACTATCAAGGCAAGTTCTTCATCTAAGCAAAGTAACAGTGAGAAGATGAAGTCCCTTAAGCCTAGTCAAGATCAGATAAGCAGATCTTGTGGGCATGTAACCAAAATGGATAAGGAATAAAAACAAATGAGAAATAAAGATTAAGCAGCAAACCTGAAGGGAGTCCAGAGATGCTATTGGATACTGTCGATTGAGATTGTTTCTGACCATTGGATTCTTCCACTGGATTCAGCTTCTCATCGTCACTCGAATCAAAACACGAGAAACAACCCATCTCCTCCACTCAATTTTGCCAATGAAGAATTACAGTAATCAAAAACTAAGAAAAACAAAAACCTTAAATCATTTGGAGAAATCAATGAATCAAGAAGGAATGGATAGAGAAATAGCGAAAAGTCCAAATTTTTTGGTTTACTCGGATAGAAAGGAGGGGAATTGAGATTCTGAGTTCCAATAGAAAAAAAAAAAACCAACTTTCTTCAGATTCGAACTAAGCGAATTGAAGTTGGGAGAGAGAGAGAGAGAGAGAGAGAGAGAGAGAGAGAGAGAGAGAGAGAGAGAGAGAGAGAGAGAGAGAGAGAGAGAGAGAGAGAGAGAGAGAGAGCAGCTTCTTTCGTCGTCCAGGAGTGTTCACACTATTACCAATTGGGAAATTTATTTGATCTTGAAAAACCAACTTTTAACCCTATATTTTATAATATATGATTAGAATGTTTTTTGTAAAGGTTATGAAAATATTTACAATTCTGTGTGTAATTTTACTTTTAATTACTTTTTTAAAAATATAAATTATATTATATTTTATACTTAATATAAGATATTTTCTTATTTTTCTTTTATAATTTTAAATAAAATTAAGTATTAAAAAACAAAATATTGTTAGGATTCTAAATAGATATAAAATATTTAGTGATAAAAAATATTCTAAATAGATATAATCTGCTTTTTGAAAAATTTATAAATATGAAAAAATCAAATATATATATAGTAAACATATAAATACGGAAAAAATGATTACTAGATTTAACACATAAAATAATCATGTTAATACATAATTTTACCGGTTTAAATTTTAGTTAGGGACATTCAATAATATTAGCTAGGGACATATAATAATATTAAGAAGTTAAGATGAGGAGATGTTTATTCATAAAACTTATACCCAATAATAAAAAATTATATTAATAATTCATAGTAAAATAAAATAATGATAATTTTAATTATTTACCTCTTTTATTTGTTAGTCTTGATTTTGTTAGATGATTTTGTTAGTTTTGAAATTTTTGGATGCTCCCTCAATATTTTTATTTAGAATTCTTGATTTCTACTTTCTAATAAGATGTACTACCGTCCGATGATATAAATATTTTTTGGTTAATTGATCTAACGTTAAGTCAATTCTATCGTTTGTAAATTTTGTGTTTATTGTTTGGTTAATGTTATTAAACCTATACATAATTTATATATTGATATGAGAATAATAGCATAATATAAAACTTATATAAATATGCTCATATGCAAACTACTATAAAAATTGATGAACACTTATTTAATTATTTACGTATTTGTTTTTTGATGCACTCAATAGGAAATATTTTTAAATGCGCTTAAGAGACCTAATAAATAAGTAATATTTTTGTAGTTATGTTTACATGTTTGTGTTTATATAAATACTAACTTTTAAGATTAAGAATTAAGATTTTTTATTAAAAAAATATGCAAGAGATTAATATTTAGTATATTTAATCCAAAATTATTAAAATATAAAAAGATATTTATAAAAAAAATCTTATTTTCATTTTGATAAAATTTTGAAAAGAGTATCCATACATTTCAAGTTTTTAGATTTGACAAATATAATCTGTTAAGATTGTTTTGTTAATAATATATAAATATTTTTATATCATTTTTTAATTATTATCTAATTATATTATTATCTAATTTCATACTTAATATGAAGTAACTTTTATGAATTTTTTTATTTTATAATTATAAATAAAATATTTATCTTTTATATTAGTATTACGGTCACAGATAAATATTTTGTGATTAAAAAAAAATTTTAAAAATCTAATTTAAATAATATTCTATTTCTTTTTTAATATAAAAATTTTGATCGTTGGATCTGACATATATAACAATCTTGTAAATAGTAACTTTGAAACATTCTACTTTATATAATAAGATGTCGTTAAACCATACGAAAATAATGGATATTGTTCAAAAAACCAGTGAAAAACAAGAAATCCTGGATATTTATCTCAGGAAAACATAATATAAGATGTTTGAAAGTGATCATTATATTCATGGGATGATTACAATACTATAAACACAATATCTACGATGATCTTTGAACTGATTAAACACTACAACTAATGACAATAAAGACTAAGTATACACTTGGCATATTTACCTATTACGAGCCTTCAAGATGGAGGGTTTTAGAGACTCTAATCTTGGTACAAGCATGTTGAAACGTGCACGAGAAAAATGACTCATTAGTGTATCAGCGAGATGATCATGTGTGGAGACGTACAAGACTCGAGGCATCCCATTTTGAATATGAATGCAAATAAAACGATAACTTAATGCAATATATTTCATTCGTAAATGAAACATGAGATTGGCACATAGGTACGTAGCTCCGATATTGTCGCAATACATAACAGGGGTCACAGGGATTTGAATCTGTATTTCTGTAATCAATGAGCACAACCATCTAAATTCAACAATTGTATTGGCTACTGTATAAAACTTCCATGGAGGACCTTGCCACACCTTTCTGTTTCTTCGACGTCCAAGATATCGGATTACGACCAAGATAAATAAGATATCAGTTGGTGGAAAATGAAGTCATCCGTCTCCAGTCCAATCGGCATCATACAAGGTATGTGTAGAGTGAGTGGATTTACTAGCTAGATACTGTAATACTCTGTTCGCAGCAACCCAATGTGTGTCACTTGGCTTATCCGTAAAATGTGATAACTGATTAACTGAATAAGAGAAATTAGATCTTGTGAAGGATAAAAATTGAAGGCTTCCCACAAGTGTCTGGTATTTAGAGACATCTGTGAGTGGTGCATAATCGTTGATCATGAGCTTTATTGATGATTGGAGAGGTGCGGAGACATGTTTAGCATCATACATGTTGTACTTGGCAAGAGATCAGTGACATATTTTCTTTGCATTAGATGAAAACCATTGTCTGAGCGAGTTATTTATACTCCAACAAAATAGTGAAGATCAGTTGGTTTTTGATGGAGAACCGGCTGGCAAAATTCTCAAGACTTGGAAACACGAGCATCATCAGTTCCTCTGACAATAATGTCATCCACGTACACTAATACATATGTGAGAGTGCTACTGTGAGTGTTGATGAACATAGACGTATCGACAGCTAATGGAGTGAAGCCACAATGAAGTAAAGTACTTTTGAGAGAGATAAACCAAGACCGTGGGGCTTGTTTGAGTTTGCAGATGTGCTTACGTAGTGTACAAACAAAAGACGATCGAGTAAAGCCAGACAGTTGTGACATAAATATTTCTTCTATGAGTTCACCTTGTAAAAATGTGTTGTTAGCGTCTAGTTGCTTCATAGGCCATGGTTTTGTTGTTGCAATATCAAGAACTAAGCAAATGATTGTTGTTTTGATGATTGTTATGTGTAGCCCTTTGCTACAAGTCTTGTTTTATATCGATCAAGAGTTCCATCAGAGTGATACCTTCGTAGTGAAATACTCATCGACAACTAATAAAATTTTGTTGTAATTCAGCTGGTACCAAATCCCAAGTGTGATTGGCTATGTGAGCATCAAACTCCGGACATTGTACCACAGAGGCTGGACGTCCACAATTCTTATCTTTTAAGCGTTTGTGTAATTGTTGGTTCAACAGTCAATGACATTGGACTTGCAACAGCAAGAGACATTTTGTTTTTGGATTGTGGATATGAGTTTTGGCTTGAGCTTTCATTTTGTGGACATTTTGGGTTTGTGTTTTAGAAGGTGTGACTATTGTTGGGTTTATGGGGAGTGAATTGGGTTATTATTGTGTTTTAGAGAAGGTGTGACTATTTTCATGTTCTTAAGATTTACCTAGAATAACAAGCTGATCAATGTGACACTTAGGATGGTGTATTGAAACATGGATTTTAGTGATTTGGCTTTAAGTGTCAAATCATCGGTTATTCAAAGTGAATTTCTAAAAATCATCTAAAATATGTTCTTATCTAACTAGAGATTTTAAAATATACAATCAAATTCAGTGTTATTAGGAAAATGTTAAGGGTGAAATTTTAAGTGATTCCAAAAGATTCCAGAAAATTGTGGAGAATTATTTTAGTTAAACCACACAAAAATTCAAATCATATTGTTTTAAGTGAAGTTTTAGAAATCATAACGAATTATATTGAATTCATCTAAAATCATATGAAATTTCATAAATGCAAAATCATTCAAAATCGTTTAGAATTCATTTTTCAATACACCATCCTTAATGCCTTGAATATACTCATCAATTACCTTTGTTCCTTTGTGACGTGTTTGAGTTGATTCTTCAATTGTTTGATGTGGCCACAGTTTGGTTTGGCATAGATAATTGCTAGAGTAGTCGTACAACGAGAGACAAGTGGCTACATGGAAGTGGATATATCACCAACTATAAAGCTATATATGAGTTGGTCTTGATGCGTCCATTTGACGTAAGCAACGTTGGTTGTCATTGTTTCTCCAACGAAAACAATTGCTGGTGGAAGTGGAGTAGCTTCATCAAGGTAATCTACTAGACCGTGTCCATTTTGGGAAGGTAGTTTGTGTTGGTGAGTTTAGAGACATGATACATGTTATTATCAAAAACATAGTTAAGGGTATTTTTTATGCGGAGGTGGCGGCCATTGTAAGCAGCGAAAATGTTTCGAAAAGAAAAGAAGAATAGAAAATTAGATCATAGGAGCGACTATGGATGAGTATCCCATAGCCTTTCAGAAGCATTCGGGAACATTAAAATCAAGATCCCTAGAAAAAACTACACTTGCGGCATATAGTCTAAAGCGATTTGATAGTACACCGTGTCATGGGGATATTCAAATTCCAAAGCCAACACCGAGTGGCCCTGGTTTCGTAAAGCGCGTTGACCATTGGCAACCTCCTACCGAGATGACCTCCCCGAGGTATGATCAACACTGCTGGAAGTTTTGAGAACTAAAAGGTGATGAGGACATCAAGCCGGTTGAGCTAGGCAGGCCAATGACTCTAGTTAGGACACGCAAGGTTAGAGAACAGGTAGGAGAATTCGTAACCAACATGTTGAACAAGAGGGAGAACGCGTCCTTCCCGGAACGCTCCACAGATCGATATCGGGACTTCTTCGAAGAGCGCGGGAAAGATCAAGAACGCAATTCAAGACCAAGCAGCACGACCAGAGGAGATCCAAGACACTCAAGACCCTTTAGAAACTGACCAAGAGGACCAAGAATCGACCAGACCCGAGCTGGAAGAAACCGACAAGACTTGGCCCTTTACGACTCTTTCACAACGCGTTCCCATTAATAAAACAATTCGTTGTTAATTAGTCCCTAAATTGCAACTCTTTTACAACCTCTAAATTTTATATCGAATTAAAATCGAATGTCAGAGTAGGTAAACACGTCTTTCTTATTACCTAAAAGTTTTAAATCAAATTCTAAATTATGTGTGTAAAGGCGTTGTTAAATTTTAAATTTCGTTGTTAAAACGTCTCTACTTTGCAACTCTTTTACGACTAAGTAGTTTACAACTATTTAAGGACGTAATTTGAAATTAGATATTTATGGTTAGGTACATGTGTTGTAATTTACTCGTAATTTGTGAGAAATTGTAAAATCATTGTTAATTTTTTTTCCTATATAAGGAGGAAGGCTCTCCTCATTAATCACAACATAAAAAAAAAAACGTGGTAGAGGAGAAAAAAACGGTTTTGGGAAAAATCCAAAAATGTCTTTTGGTGGAGATATATTCGAGCAACGGAAGTGGATGTATATGCATAGAGATGCTGCCCACCATGGTTTCATGATTTGATCCAAAGTCATATTGTTAAGATAACAACAGCACCCATGTATTTCACCAGAGGATACACATTTCACACCTTTGAGTACGGTGTAAGGCGTGCAACGGCAAACTGGGGAGTATGTGTGAAGGGTGAAACTGATTTCTATGGGGCTTTGCAAGAGATTATCAAAGTGGAATTTTGGGATTAATTGGGTTAAAAACTGTGCTATTCAAATGTGACTGGTTTGATCCTGAAATCAACAGAGGTGTCCGTTACAGCAAATTTGGAGTTGTGGACGTGAATGGGAGGAGAAGATACAACAAGTTTGAGCCTTTCGTCTTAGCATCGCAAGCAGAGCAAGTTAGCTTCATTCCATATCCTAGGATCAAAGAGTCAGACATCAATTGGTTAGCTACAGTGAAGATCACACCACCTGGGCGAATTATTGGATGTGGAGGTTTACCGTTGCAAGAAAAATCATGTTCATCTATACAAGTGCCAGAGCAAGCTACAGAGATAGTGGTGCTTATCGATCCATAAAACCGAGAGTACGAGGATCTCCCTGTAGAAGATGATGACGATGAGGAACGTGACGAGTTTGCAGAAAGTGATAATCCAAGTAGTGGTAATGGTAGTAACGGTGAAGAATCTGATTGATACTACGGTTTATAATGTAAGAACAATCCATGTTACTATTTTAATGTAATTTACGTTATATTAATCTAAGTTTTATAAATCATTTGAATTTAGTAGTTTACTTGTGATTAAAAATGCGAGAACAAATAAAAACGCGAAAACAAATGATTATATCGTGAAAACACCTAAGGAAATATAACATTTCGAAAACACTTAGAAAAAAGAGTGTTACAAAACGTCGTAAAGACGTTGTTAAGTGCCAACGTCTTTACGACGTTTTTTGGCCCGACGTCGTTACGACGTTTTGGTCTAAAACATCATAAAGACATTGTTGGCAACGTCTTTACGACGTTTTGTAGCCCCAACGTCTTTACGACGTTTTGTATTGTACCATTACGGTCCATTGATTCCGCCTTAACGTCTTTACGAAACCTCATGCAATGGACCGTTACGGTACATTGAATCCATCTTGCCAACGTCTTTACATCGATTACGTTGTAAAGTCGACCCTAACTTTACAAACTCTTTTACGACGAAAAATGAATTCCCAACTCTTTTACAACTCCACGTTTTCCCTATATATAAAACACCAATTTTGCAACATCATTCCATCATTCCCCATTCCACAATCTCTCTCTAAGGTATACTTTTCTCCATTCTCTCTACATTTTTTTTGGGCAAATATAGGACTTAGAACATATATATATAGGTTGTTTAGAAATTATGTAGTAGGTACGTAATTTAGAATTTAGGGTATATAATTTATTTAGTAGTTTACGATCCAATGTCTAATGTGGGAAATTCTTTTGTAGGAACTAAAAATTATAGCACACCCGTAAGCATACACGCCGTGTCCATTACAGTGACATGCTGCATGGCACGACATCTCTCTCTCTCTCC
>JAKUCM010004717.1:0-15403 GCA_023374145.1 Lepidium sativum | reverse complement strand
ACAAGAACCAACATTCGAATCTAAATTACTAACGGAAACATAGTGTAAATCCTTTGGAGCCGATTTTCCTTCAAGAAGGTATAACCCATCTTTGGTCATTCCTCCTCCAAGGGTTTTTCCACTCTTAATATCCTGAAATTGTACATGGTTAGGACCAAATATAGCATAGCAATTTAAATCGGATGTGGTTTTCTTAACCGAAAGAAGATTAGAGGTAAATTTTGGCATATGAAACGCATTTATTTTCCTGTTAAACACTTCCAACTCTCCTATACCATTGATTGAGACTTTTTCACCACTAGCCACAATAACATTTCCTATGGTTGGTTTTATATTCTTTATCAACCTAGGATTACTTATCATGTGGTGAGAAGCACCGGAATCAATAATTAAGGAGTTAGTTGGAGTTTTAGAGAGATTAGAGATACCAGAATCCTTTAAGTTGGCAATGGCTTGAATAATTTCGTCAAGGTCCGGCCTTCTGACAATTGCATCGTGAGATTTTGCACTCATTGTCGTGACTCCTCCTCCGGTTTTTGATGTCTCTACCGGTTCTTCTCCCTCAACATTTTCTTGTGCTATATTTGCTCTTTGTTCCTTCTACTTGTTTGGTTTGAGATGAGGGTTAAGGATCCAACATTTCTCTTTTGTATGTCCCTTTTTCTTGCAATGCTCACACACCACGTTCCTCTTATCTTCATTTTTGTAAGTCACCTTGTGAGCGGTGATTAAGTCCCTCTTGCTATTGATGAGCCCAATATTTCCTTGCTCCCTTTGTACTTGAGCACAAACCTCATCCACTGTTGGAAGCTTCTTTCCCCTTAGTATGGATTTGACGAGGTCATTGTAGCAAGGATGTAAGCCTCCAAGTAGCCCAAAAACCTTATCTTGCTCCTTTCTTTCATTTTGCACAAGGGATCCATTGTGCTTGGCCTTAACATTTCATGCTCCGCCCAAAGAACCCTTAGCTTACCAAAGTAATCTTCAAATTCCATATCCTCTTGACTTAGAGTATTTAGAGCTCTTTTAACCTCAAATACTCTAGTGATATTGGAGACATTTGCATATACTCTCTTGAGGGTATCCCATAATTCTTTGGTGGTTTCACAAAAAAGATAGGATTCAAGAAGATGCGGATCAAGAGAGGCAGTTATGATAGCCATTACCGTTTGATCTTCTTGGAACCATTTATCTTGATCGATAGTTATCACGTCGGAGGAGCTTTCCTTCCTTTTTCCCTTATCGGTGACTTCTGAACCTTTTTCTTGTGGTGGCTCTACATGACTCCATAGCCCTCGGCTGCACAAGATCATTCTTGCAGTCCTTGACCATAGCATGTAGTTAGGCCCCTTAAGAATTACCGGTATACATGCACCTTTGTTGGATTTCATGATAGTTTTATCGAAATGGAAGATTTTGAGAGAATTTTCGAGATTAATGAGGATAGTAGAATTTTAAGACTAGAAATAGAATGAGATTAGGATCTTTATTGCTCTGATACCATGTAAGAATATGAGAATTAAGAAGCTTAAGAATATGAGAATTAAGAAGCTTTGAGAATTAATGTAGAGAAGAGATTGAAGAAGAATGAATTAGAACCATTTTTCATTGAATTAAGACTCCATAATATATCTCACTACAACACATACATATATATAGCAAAAGGAGTAAAGAAAGCCCCCAAAATATCACAATTTAGCCGTTAGAAACAAATAAGGCCGTTGGAGAAGGTGGTCCCGGGCGGCTCGTGGTCCCGCGGGTAGGTGCAAGGCGCACGCGTCCTGGTGGGCCCTCTGCAACGTCAACGGCTTCTTGCGGTCCTACGCCGGGTTGTTGGCAGTCCTAGGTGCAGAGGTGGTCCCCAACATCTTTTAGACGTCGCTCTCCAGGTCCAAATCCCAAGAGACTTGCGCTTGAAGCTTCTCAGGATGCCCGCGTCTTCTTCGGGATGCGTGCACCCTTCGTACGGGTTGGTGAGTTCTCGTCCGAGGCCTTCCCGCGTTCGAGGCTTTCTCGGCCCAGCCCACGTATAGTTTCCTTCCCGCGTCGAGGCTTTCTCGGCCCAGTCCACGGACCGCTACTTTCCCGCGTCCGAGGCTTTCTCGGCCCAATCCACGGACCGCTTCCTTCCCGCGTCCGAGACTTCTCTCGGCCCAGTCCAGTCCGCGTTCTTTCTTTCTCCTTTAGGCCTTCACTTCCTTGTTCCTCAAGCCATTCTCCTTTTAGTTAACTTGCTCCACACTCTTTCCATATATATGTATATATATGATCAATAGGGCTCGCATCTATAAATAGAAACTCAGGGACACGCCATGTAGGGGATCTGATTGATTTTTTTTTCTCTAATACTTTAAACTTCGAACATCATATTTGTCATCCAAAACGAGAATCCAAATTATTCCTGTAATTTTTACCCTGTTTTGATCAATAAACATTGTATTAATTTTACTACAAACAAAATAGTGTGATTTACTCGGGGAGCTATAGTTAAAATTGACATATCCATAACCAAGAGACGAACCAATGTTTCGGTTTCTAGATATTATAAGTAATTTTATTGAATATGTTGAATAATTCATTCTCTTCAATTGTTGAATCAAGATCTCCTACGTATAAGGAGAAGTTTTCTAAGGAAAATTATGAAAAATTATGTTTAGTTTCCATACTTGGAACAAAACCAAAGTCGGACCCTTCTCCTACGATTATGTATTTATAGAAAAACGTTCATATTCTTTTTATTTATTATTTACGTTTACATTTATCACATACAAATAATATCTCAAATTTAGAGGCGCCCTGTAATATAGACAACATAAACTAAGAGTTATGACCCAAAACTTTTAGAATTAATCATTTATTTTAGGTTCAAAAGATTATTGACCTCTATTATTTTAGAATTTAATATAGTTTTTTTTTTTGTCAATATTGGGGCACAAATGACCGGTCCATTAGTCAAATTCTTGCAAATACAAGCGGGGGAACTCGATCTTAGGATGTGCAAGTTCGCATGCCTCTTGTGAACTTACCACCTGCCACTAGACTAAATGCCACTTGCGAATTTACTATAGTTTGAAAAAAATTAAAATGATTTTTACTTTACAGAACTTTTTAAATTAGAATTAATAATTTATTTAGGCTTCTTCAATCGTTCCATCTTAAAAAATTTCTATTTTATTCAGAGAGACCAGTAAAGAATAGAAAAATGAACATATTTAATCAAAAACAATTTAATGAAAGTTGTGTTTAATGAAAGTTATGTTTAACATAAACTATTTTTTATTTTTTATTTTTTTGGTGTAAACATCTCATGTACATTTAAATAGATATTTTAAAGCTTGAAGTTGGAAAAAAATTAGTTTTAAATAGGACTCTTAATAATATTAGACCCGCTGCTTAAATTTAGTTGGAAAACATTGTTGTTAACTGGAAAATGATTTTATAGTAGTTTTTCGTTTTTGTTTTTGCAAAAAACTAATTTTAATCAATCATGTTTTTTTGAAAAATAGTTTTTAGAGAATCAGCTTTTACAAAAAAAAAATTAAGTTTAGCCAATCAAATTTTTTGTTTTTTGATTTTTCTATAAACTAGTTTTGAAGAAACTAAGGTTATTATTTTCAAAAACCAAAAACCAACTTTTTGGATTTTAGATTTAAAAACTAAAATCTAAAAATTAAAACTAAAATCTAAAATCTAAAAACTAAAATCTAGAAACTAAAAACAAAAAACCAAAAACCAAAAACTAATTATCTTATTGTTTATTCTTCTCAAACAAAATGTATTTTTAAAAAGAAAAATTCACAAATCTTAATTTCTCGTTTTTTTATTTGGCAACGACATGAATATAATAACCAATACCTAGAACACCGTCCCTACAACCCGTACAATCATAAAATAGACACCTGATGTAGCCTACTGAGAGCATCTGCCTTAGAATTCAAGGATTTTGGGATAACAGACAAGGAACATATTGTGAAAAGTGAATTGAACCGGCGGAAATCCTTCTGGTGTAGATCGAATGCCGGCCACTTCTCTGAATGTTGAAAGATATGTCACACCGTCTCGCAATCTTAATTTCTCGTTTAAATATTAGTTTCTTGCTTCGTTTTTTTTGCTAATTACTGCAGCCAAAACAATATACATGTCATTTTGAATTTAAGAACATCCAATTTTCACGTAGATTTTTCTGTAAGTTGTGGCATTTCGACTTTTTTCTTCCAGAAAACCATTGTTTTATATACCGTAAATTATCCATATATTTTTTTAATTAACTGACTTAAGAAGAAAATGGTAGCTAATTAGTGGTATAGTCACTTTACAAATTATTAAGACACCAGAGATCGAAACCCCTATATGCACTAGTAAGAGTAAGATTTAAAAGCGAGTAGCATAGTTGGATAGAGAAAGTAAAGGGGTTTAAAAGAAAAATAGTAGTGATATGTAAATACAGAAGACCATCCAAAGCCAAATTCTTTTTACTCGACGCTGCCGTTTGGTTGCCGTCGTTGAATTCTTTCCAACCGGCGTCGAATCTCGGACGAACTCGAAGGTTCGTCGCCGTGTTACTAGTAGCCGTTTAAAACGCCGCTTCTGATTAATGACTATATCCGGCGGAAAAGTCAATCACGACGGCGATGACCGAGACTCTGAATCCATCATAGAAACCGAACTAGTGTTTCTCCGGAATCGCGTGAAGGTATAATCTTCGCTTCAAACTTTCTTCTCTCCGAACTCTCTTCGCCGATGTTAGTGCTCTTCGTGGTTTAGCATTTTGTTAGTTATAACGATTGAGTACAGAATGTTTGAGATTGAATTTGAAAAAAAAAAATCAATCCTTGGTTGATTCTTCTGTATAATTTTGAAATCCATTTGTTAGATAGTGTTTAAGTGGTGTTAGTTTTTATGAATTAGCACAAATTTGTTGATTGATTCCTTGTTTATTGTAACATCTCATCAGGAGTTAGAGGCGGAAAATGCTAAATTGTCGTCTCAGGTTTCAAGCTGCAAATGCCAACGGGTAAACATATTCTTACTCTTGATTGACTTCACACTGTTGATATGAAATTGCCAATAAGTTTCATGTATTCGATATAAACTTTGTAGATGGAAGTTAAGCATGATCCGCCAGTGTCAGTTTCTAGCAGCTTAGTAAAGGGAACGAGGAAAGTTAGGAAAGGAGATAAGAATAACATACCGATTCATCTCATCTCAAAGAGATATATAGCATTGAAAATCATGTATTTTGGTAAGAGGTATGCCATAAGTTTTTAGGTCACATCTCTTTCCATGCCATATGATTGTTTCCTAATCATATAAATGAATGCTTTTTTGTTGTTATAGATTTTATGGGTTTTCCGCCGAGGCACAAATGGAGCCAAGTGTTGAGGTGTGGTTGTGTTCTCTTTGTTTTATTTGTTTATCAAATGGCTGATTTTTTAGATACATGACCTGTAACTCATGTTTCTTCTGCAGTCAGAAATATTCAAAGCACTTGAAAGGACACGGCTTTTAGTTGTTGACAAGAAGGATTCCTCTTACTCGAGATGCGGGAGAACAGATAGAGGTGTTTCATCGACAGGGCAGGTGGGTTGCTTGTGCAGATCATGATTGTTTTATTAATTTCTCTTGCATTTAACACTTTATAATTTCTTTGAACTCACTTGGAAATCCTTGTGTAAATCACTTGTTCTGAGTCGCGAATGATCTTGTTTGTCAATGATATACCTCTAGAATTAGGCCTATTTAGAATTATCTAATTTCATTAGTCTAGGAATCAATTTCTCATCATGATGGTGTTCTTCCAAAACATCGTAACTGGACTATTCCCTAATTCCTTTAACGGAAGCTTGTGGATGCAATGCTCATATACATATTTGATTGGTGATACAGGTTATTGCTTTGTATTTGAGATCCAGACTTGTGAATGGGAAAATAGGTGGAAGTAAGTTACTCTGAGAATGAATTCAGTTTTAGTGGTTCTGTCCACCCTCACCTTCCCTTCCCTCCCCTGTTAATTCTGCTGCTGTAATTTTCTGCTTTCTCTGGTTTAGGAGCGGAATATGATTATGTAAGAGTTCTGAATCGCGCTCTCCCTGATGACATCCGAGTTTTGGGATGGTCGCCTGTTCCTTTGGACTTTCATGCGAGGTTTGTATGTTACCTTTAGAATCCTGAATACTTTGTGACTTTAATTGAAAGGTAAATGTTTACCTTTTCTTTTGTTTCCTTGGATGCAGGTTTAGTTGCTCTGCTAGAGAATACAAATATTTCTTCTGGAGACAAAACCTAGATCTCTCAGTGCGATCTCTACCTTGTTAATAAAGTCAAAGCACTTCAAATTTGAAACAGTGTAGATGCTTATCTTTATTCGCATCTTTCTGTAGGCCATGGACATTGCCGGGAAGAAGTTTATTGGGGAACATGATTTCAGGAACTTCTGTAAGATGGACGTCGCAAATGTGCATTGCTATACACGACGTGTTACATTTTTTGAAGTCTCTCATTGTCAAAATAGGTCGGCTTTGGTAGAAAGCACATTTAAGCAGATCTTATGTTTCCCCATTTGATTACTGTTGACAGCATTAGTATTCTCGAAACTGTTAACTGCATTAATGTTATGTTCGAGAAATAAAAGGAACAACAAAAAATTTTCGTCCTCTTGGGCACAGTAACACCCATTATTAAACTCACTCCAACTACTACTTTATATTACTCCCATAGTTTTGATCATCTAATTTTCTTTTTTAAGTATTTTAATTTTAAAACCTCTGATCACCTTGTTTTCCTTCTTGTACAGTCATGAGGGTGCTCAGCTCTGCACATTTACAATGAGAGGCAGTGCTTTCCTGTGGCACCAGATCCGCTGCATGGTTGCCGTGCTATTCATGATAGGCCAGGGCGTCGAATCGGTTGATGTAAGTCTTAGGGCAGCTTCATATTTGTTCCAGTTTCCTTTTTCAGCCCAAACCTTTCTTTAGAGGTTTATATCTTCTTCATATGTTGATTGAGCGGTGAACTGGATGGTACCTACGCAGGTAATAGATTCACTGTTGGACATCGAGAAAATGCCAAGAAAACCACAATACCTCTTGGCCTCAGAGATACCTTTAGTCCTCCGTACATGTGAATTCGATAATGTTGACTTCATGTGTTCTCCCGGTAATCTTATCTGATCAAGATATCTCGGAAGTTGTTTTAGATCCAGAAGATATGATCATAACAATCGTATTTCTCATGCCTAAAGGCGCTGCAGAGTCATTAAAGTCTCATTTCAAGAAAGAATCACTGACATACCAATTAGAGTCTGTGATTTTCCAGGAGGCTCTCCGGAACTGTGTACCTCTTGCCAGTGGTACGATGTCAGTTTCTCCTTAAGCATAAAAGTAGTAAGATAAGTTCCATTAAAGAAATCAACTAAAATAAATCGGGTTTTAACAGAGCAAAGCTCATTCCATGACGAAGAAAAGAAGAAGAAAAGAGCAGAACATGTTCCCTTATTAGCTCGACCAACTGAGCGTAAGTCTTTTGATAAAATCACTGCAACATTGTACTTATGCTAATATGGAAGCCTTCATATATGATTCTCTTGCTTCTTTGTCCTCCTTTACAGCTTCATACGAAGAACGATCTGCCAAATTGAAACCAAGGAAACAAGAAACTTTGTCATGTTTACTGTAAGCAAGGATCTTTAGCAACCATCAAAGAAGAGAGTATACTTACTCTGTTCGTTGTAGCAATTGAGGCTTTATCGATTGATTAATTTTTCAAAGGTTTTATATCACGGTGTATTTCTCATCCGAGTTCAACTCTAAGAATGGATTTGTCGGACTTTGTCGATCCATTTGACAAAAGAAATGATTTATAACTTCAAATTCAAATATTGATTAACAGTATACATTAGTTATGACAAGAAGAAGATGCTGTCTGAAAAGACATTGAAGATATTCAAACTGAAGCAAGAGCGAGCTTCTTCCTGAACCAAATCACAAACTGAGATTTAACTAACTGTGATCAAACTCATCTCTGGTGCAGAGCGTCAATGGAATGGCTCGTGTTTACATGGAGACGCTAATACAGAGATCCCTCACTTTCTCTCACATAAAGGAGCTTCAGTCTCATTTTCTCACAGCTGGCCATTTTAAATCTTCCTTTCTTCGTTCTCGTCTTCTTGATCGTTGCGCGATTTCTCCATTCGGAGACCTTTCCTTTGCCGTATTAATCTTCCGTCAAATACCTAAACCTTTGACCAATGATTGGAACGCTATCATCCGTGGATTCGCCGCTAGTTCTCAGCCTTCACTCGCGTTTTCATGGTATCATTTGATGTTGCAGCAACCTTCATCATCGTCTGTGTGTAGAGTCGATGCTTTAACTTGTTCTTTTACTCTTAAAGCTTGTGCTCGTGCGCTTTGTTCCTCCGCCATGGTGCAGCTTCATTGTCAAATTAGCCGTCGTGGATTATTCGCCGACTCACTTCTCTGCACCACTTTGCTTGATGCTTACTCTAAAAACGGAGATTTAGTTAGTGCGCAGAAGTTGTTCGACGAAATGTCTGTGAGAGATGTAGCGTCGTGGAATGCTTTGATCGCTGGATTAGCGTCTGTGAATCGAGCGCATGAGGCGTTGGAGTTGTATAAACGTATGGAAGCGGAAGGGATTAGGAGAAATGAGATCACTGTTGTTGCTGCTTTGGGAGCTTGTTCTCATTTGGGTGCTGTTAAGGAAGGTGAAAAGATCCATGGATACATAAAAGATGCAAACTTGGATCACAATGTGATTGTTTGCAATGCAACTATTGATATGTATACGAAATGCGGGTTTGTTGATAAAGCTTTTCAAGTGTTTGATCAAATTACAAGCAAAAAGAGCATTGTTACATGGAACACTATGATCATGGGGTTTGCCGTACACGGAGAAGCACACAAAGCGCTAGAGATCTTTGAGAAGTTGGAGGACAATGGCATTAAGCCTGATGATGTCTCATACTTAGCTGCTCTAACTGCGTGCAGACATGCGGGTTTAGTGGAGTATGGTACATCCATTTTCAAGAATATGGCTGGTAGTGGAGTCGAGCCTAATATGAAACATTACGGTTGTGTAGTTGATCTGCTAGGCCGTGCAGGAAGGCTGACTGAAGCTCACGACATAATATGCTCGATGTCGATGCTTCCAGATCCTGTTTTGTGGCAAAGCCTTCTTGGGGCTTCAGAGATTCACAAGAATATCGAAATGGCTGAGATAGCTTCGATAAAATTGATGGAAATGGGTGTTAACAATGATGGGGACTTTGTGTTGCTATCGAACATTTATGCAGCGCAGGGACGATGGAAGGACGTAGGACGAGTGAGGGATGACATGGAGACCAAACAAGTGAAGAAAATTCCCGGTCTGAGCTACATAGAAGCCAAAGGCACAATTCATAAATTCTACAACAGTGACAAGAGCCATAAACAGTGGAGAAACATTTACGAAAAGATCAATGAGATCAGGTATATAATAGAACAAGATCCATGTTTACTTCGGAGTTCAATCATTTCAGTTTGGTTTGCGAGTTACTTACTCTTGTGTTTCGGTTGATGAGCTCAGGCTCAAAATCAGGGAGGATGGGTACGTGGCACAGACAGGACTTGTGTTGCACGACATTGGAGAGGAAGAGAAAGAGAATGCTTTGTTTTATCACAGCGAGAAATTAGCAGTCGCATACGGACTAATGATGATGAATGACGAGGAAGAGGAAAGTCCGGTGAGAGTTATAAAGAACCTGAGAATTTGTGGGGACTGTCACATTGTCTTCAAACATATCTCAAAGATTTATAAAAGAGAGATCATTGTTAGGGATCGAGTGCGGTTTCATAGGTTCAAAGATGGGATTTGTTCTTGCAGAGATTATTGGTGACATCACAATATTACGACAACAGTGATGGAGAGTGTTTTCTACCACTGATATGGTTTTTATCAGATCATAGTCTTGAAGCAAATCTCTTGTGTTGAGGTCGTTCGAAAAAGCATCTTCAAGCCTAGCTCTGATGATCTCTGTCATGATGATGACGATGATTGTGATCACTGAGTAGAGAGAGAAGAATTCGTAAGAATCTGCAAGCTTGAGAAACTAACGAGCAGATTCCGACAACACAACCGACAGAAGTTTCCTCTGTTCTACTCATCTTGCTGCTTCCAAGAGAAAGCTTCAAAGCTTATTTCATCTTTTCTCTGTTACTGATCGCTAAGTCTGTTTGCGTTTAATTTTGGTCACCGCCACTCTTTCAAGTTGTCAACTACAATAATAGTTACTTTGCTTTTATGGATAAGGTTTAGTGATCGAAGAAAATGCCAAAACGGGAAAAAAGTAACTTGTGTTTGTACCATAAAATGCTGAAATACGAAATAATCTCGTTGAATGTATAAACTAGGATTTTGTGCTAAAAAAAACCTGCAAGATAATATTCTAAGTACAATAATGCAAGTCAATCTTATAAAATAAAATATAATATACAAAATAACTCTTATACAAATTTTTTAAAAGTTTTTATGACTACATACGATAGACTTTCCAAAATTTTAAAAATAAATTTAGATATTTTATTATCATGGTTTTGATTTGATATATTATTTATCATAATTTTTAAAACTTGATAATAATGATGGAAGATTATGTTGCATATTACTTTTCAATTAATATGATTGACTTGTATTTTTTTTTTCAATTCTAATATGTAAAAAAAACATTATTATTGATCTGGCTTTATTTGATGACATAGTCTCATGATTGTTTTATATATATATAACGATACTAAAATTATTAGTCGAGTCGTCTAAAACACTAAACTTAGAAATGTTTAGTGTTACATTAATAGTTGAATGAGCTTTTTATTTATTATTAATGGTTACACCAATAAAAAAATTAATCTATAAGCAATCTACCAAACTCCCTAAACCTCTAACAATATTACATTGAATCTACTTACAATCGAATTCGGGTGAAAAAACAATAAAATATTACTTAACAACTTCATCAAACTTATTTTAAAAATGTAACAATTTCTCCCATTAACATTTCACATGCACAATCCTTTTATCAAAAAAAAAAATTAAAAAAGGCACATGCACATATAATAAGATTGTGTTTATAATTGGATTATTTCTTGTAAATATTCATAAACTAGAAGTGAAATTATAGATTCTTTCCAATATAAAACTTAATTTATTTTGTAACAAGAAAAATTAACAAACAAAAAGTGTATCAATTTTTATAGTCAGTTTAAGTTAAATCTTTACATTCTCACAGTTATTTAATATAGAAATTAGATGAAAGCAGTATTATTAATCAAATTACTTAAAAGATATAAACTGAAAAAGAAACTAAAGTGACCAAAGTGTGTTCGACTTTTATCACTTCACTTACCGGCGAAAAAAGATCCAAGAGCCAATGTCCGGCGATAACCGGATCCGATTCGGAGTAATAAGCTGCACAAACATCGTGCGAAAAGTCTGTAGAGCCATCAATCTATCTCCAAACGCAACTATTTCAGCAATATTCAGTCTCAATTCAATCGAAGAAGCAGAATCATTTGCTGCATCTAACGATTTCCCATCAACGGCGAAGATCCATTGTTCGTACGAATCGCTTCTAGAAGATTCCAATGTAGACGCCGTTTATTTTCCTATTCCAGCGAGCCTTCACGTCGAGTGGGCTGTACGCGCCGCTTGTAAAGGCAAACATATATTGCTTGATAAGCCTGTGGCTTTAAACGTATCTGAGTTCGATCAGATTGTGTCGGCTTGTGAAGTTAATTGTGTTCAGTTTATGGATGGAACTCAGTGGATGCATAATCCAAGGACGGCTAAGATTAAGGATTTTGTTAATGATCTTCATAGTTTTGGCCACATTAAATCTGTAAGTCTATCAAAATCTATATTTTAATTATGAGGTCTTATCAGTATAGTGTTACACATTTATAGATGTTTTGATATGATATGTAAGTATCTGACGAACTTTTCACATCCGTGAGCTTTTGTTCTAATTTGTTAACCCGAAAACCAGATAAAGACAAATTCCCACGACATGGTTCGGAGCTAATGGTGTCCGTTGAACCGAACCATCATGGTTATAAAAAAAGAATTATCTTTTAGTCTTGTTTTGAGTCCAAATATTATGATGATTATGTTTTGGACCCAAGATTTATATGATGCATATTGATTTGTCACTCAATAACGCAGGTACAGAGTTGTTTTTCATTTGCAGCGAATGAAAATTTCCTAAAAAACGACATTAGAGTAAAGCCTGGTCTTGATGGACTGGGAGCCATTGGTGATGCTGGATGGTACACAATTCAAGCAACTCTTCTTGCCAACAACTTCAAACTTCCAAAAAACGTCAATGCTTTGCCTGGTCCTGTCCTAAACGATGCAGGAATCGTGCTCTCTTGTGGTGCATTGCTTAATTGGGAAGAAGGGATTACTGCAACAATCTATTGTTCATTCTTAGCAAATTTAACAATGGATCTAACCGCAATCGGTACAAAAGCTACTCTTTGTGTTCATGACTTTGTTATCCCGTTTAAGGAAACTGAGGCCTCGTTTACCACAACCACTAGAGGATGTGTTAGTGAACACCAAGTTATGACTGAGTTTCCACAAGAAGCCTGTATGGTGACTGAGTTTGCTCGGTTGGTTGGTGAAATTAAGAACAGAGGAGCTAAACCTGATGGGTTTTGGTTAAGTATTAGCCGGAAGACGCAGCTGGTTGTTGATGCTGTCAAACAGTCCATTGATAATAACCTTGAACCGGTTTTTCTCTCCGGCCGGTGAAGAAATGATTATTGCATTGATAGTTTTGGACTTTCAATTTGCTAATGTTTATTCATTCCTCCAGCCAGAATCAAATTTCAATATGACATTAGCTCTGTTTTTATTTATTCGGCTATAACACGACCTCATACTATACGTATTTTTCTAGCTCTTTTGAATTGTTTCTCTGTACGCAAAATGGTTTTAGATTGATCCGATAGAGATGTAACAGAACTCATGAAACCTTTTGCTAATCAAGTAATTAAGGTTTCTATTATATAAGAGAACAAAGCCACCTGGGTGACGAAAAATCTACAAAAGATAAATATCGAGAAACCTGTCTAACACTTTGAAAAAAGATTAGCTTTGTAATTTAAAATCCGCGGTATGTAAGTAAACATAGAACTGGAAAAAAGTTTTGAAACGTGCGAAATAAGGAAGATAAAGGTCGAATGTTGGTAAAACAAAATGGTTAAAATAGTGACCAGATTTTTGTGATATTATAAAAGTTACGTTACGTAAGAGATGTAAAAGTATGTTAAAAGTTTTTAAATATATTTTTTTGTAAAGTAGAAACACAAAGGCAATAACACATAATGAATGAAAAGTCCTTTGATACAAGTAAAAGTCCATAAGTTGGGTTCCTAGATGTTATATAGTGGAGTAAGGGGACTTGTAGATAAAACGGGTTTTGAGATTACAAAATCTCTATTGTTTTCCACACGATTTGATTTATATCCAAAATTGCCGTTTTGACTGCTTCCGGGCAGCGATCAATTCCCGTTCGGGCAGCGATCAATTCCCGGTGGCTAGTGGCTCAGCCAACATCGATGCCGATCACCTTCTTTTGTCTTTCCAACGGTGATATTTGAAATGTTGTGGTCAGCGACAACGTGAGGGATGATGTTTCCGGCTTGTTTCTTCAGTTTTGGTTTACTCCAGTCACTAGACGGAAGCATTGAGGAGGGAGGGGTGTCATATGACTCCCCCATAAAGTTTTTACAATTTATTTGTATATGTTAACTTTTTTGGTAATTGACCCCTCTCATAAAATTTGGGTGACACCCATCTAATATAAGTTTAGTCTACTTAAAAATTAATTAGCCCAATACAAATCAAATGTATGTCCATATGTATTACTTAACTCTACTTAATCAATTGTTAATATTTTTTTCCTTTTAGGTCGTCTTCTTCTATTTTATGTTTGTTCATAAAAATCAATAAACTTATAATCTATTATTTGATCTCTACTAAGAACTTATTATTTGATTTATGCTTGCTAATATTCAAGTTGCATAAGGAAGGATTGAAGTGTTAAATAGAGACACAAAGAATATTTAAAAGGCAAAGTTTATTTTAATTCTATTTTTGTATTCATTACTTTCTAATCACTTTTTTAGTTGATGTTGTATTCAAATTGTTTAGTTCAATGTTACAAGAAAATAAAAGAGTTACAATATTGTGAAGACTAGTTTGATATTTTTTAGTGATTGTCTAGTTTGTTCGGTTGAAAAACAGGTGGTACTTGATAGTGTGACCAATGAAATTGTGATACAAATTTTCCAGAATATGAGTGAGCGTAGGGTATGTCTTTAATATATCTAGTTGTATTGACATTTTTTAAGATTAAATTTATATGGTTTTTCAAAGAAAATTTTTTGACCCCCATAGATCGAAGTTTTGGCCCCGTCACTGCTCCCGTGTATGTCCCATCGGAGCCAGCATACAGGTCAGCTTGCAGCCGCAAACGGATGAGATTTGGATCTTGTTTGCGATCTTTTCTTTCGATCCACAGAGATGCATGTATTGTGTCACCAGAAATATCAAATTGGAGTCTCTAAATCGGTCAACTCTCTTTCTTCTTTTCCGGCTAACTCTTGCCTTCTTACCATGGCTTGTTGTTTGGTTAATTAAGTATTCTTAACTTATTTTTAATGTAAATAATGATTTAAGAACCTCTAACGAGGTTCTTAAGTTTTGTGGGGTTCGAATGGTATAACCCCACACAAAGTTCTTAAAATTTTTTTAAAAAATGAAAAATTGGTATGATGTTGATCATATGAAACGTTACAAAAAGTGAAATTTTACAAAGCTTTTACCTGGACGATGCAAAACGTGAGAAGTTCTTTACAGGAGGGATTATTCTAGCTAAATTGTTGAAGGAGAGGTTCCTATTAAGTATGTAAAGAGAGTATGGCGAAGGTGTGAATACATAAACGATACCAATACTATATGAGTACAAAGTATGAAACAATTGACTACTTACAGATTAATAAGGCTGAAACAATTTGTTAGCTAATCTGTAATTTTCCCATGAATCTTGTTGTTATTCAATATTCTGTAAATGCATAAGAGAAACAAAGAACAGTGATCTCTATGTTTATACGATAAATTACAAAAGAGAATTAATGATTTACTTACAATGAGTTTATGTTATGCAGTTGGTCAAGTTCAGTTGGAATATCATTGGCAAGTAAATTGAAGGATACATCGCTGAAAATGAAGTAAAGTTCAGAATGTGGATAAATACATCATAAAAGAAGAAACTTTGACCATAAGAAAAGCTTTACATGATCTGAATGCTTTGGAGGTTCCAAACTCAGCTGGCAATGGCCCATTG
>JAKUCM010004716.1:0-25362 GCA_023374145.1 Lepidium sativum | reverse complement strand
TAGTCATATACAATCATGTTAATCATGTTAGATCCTTCTCCATCAAATCTTCTTCTCTCATATCTCCTCTCTCCTCCTCGGAACAAGGTATGCGTTCTCTTCTCTCTACTGATCCTCTTCAATTTTCAATCGGAAGTCAAAAGTGTTTCGCTGTGAATTTTTGTTTACTTCCGAGATTCTAGGAAAATCGACGGCGATTCTACGACTTAGGATCATTGCTAGGATATTCGTAACTGTTGGATTTATGTTTAAGATCGATTAAAGTTTACATCGATCTCTCTGACTTTGTGATCTTCACATTATCTCTCGGGGATCTTAGATTTATTTGTTGTTAGATTTCATATAGTGTTGAATCCCGAGTTACGGATTGTTAGATTTAATAGATTTGCTTTGAATTAATGACTAAGGTATGTTTTTCGAAGCCTGTTGTACTCAGATCCAAATAAATTTAACAGAAGAATGGAATATCCTTTGTTGTAATTCTCATAATTGATAATGATCGCTCCAGTCAGTGATGATCTTAGTGGTTAGATCATGTGTTGGTTACTGCACATTGATTGTTACCCATCTAGTAGCTTTGCGTTAAGTGTTTTGACTTTATGCAAGTTCTAGTTTGTGTTGTTTAGGCTTTCTTGATCCACAAACCTAATATATGACCTTATGTATGAACAAACTTTTGTGGGATAAAGCATGGAATCCAGCAGAGGTCAAGGTGGGATCCAGCAGTTGCTTGCCGCTGAGCAAGAAGCTCAACACATTGTCAATGCTGCAAGGAGTGGTAATTTTAAGTTCTTCTTCTTCTTCTTCTTCTTCTTCTTCTTCTTTATTGTGGCATATAATTTACAGTCTGAATCTTTGAAAGACAAAATGTGCTGTTTGATCCGGCTGTTTGTTGTTCACTTGTATATGTTAACTTTGGATTTGAAGATTTTCCCAATATGGGCTTTTGGATACCTATATTTAGTTGCATTATTGGGTGCCTATATATTCATAGAAACAAATTGTGGTTAAGCTTTATCACTTGTTGCATTATGCAAAGAACTTGATTATATATTTGTAATATTCATCAATTTCTATTTCTTGGTTGCAGCAAAAATGGCAAGGCTGAAGCAAGCCAAGGAAGAGGCTGAGAAAGAGATTGCCGAATACAAAACTAAAACAGAGCAAGACTTCCAGAGGAAACTTGAGGAGGTACAGAATTTTGTAAAAACAAAAGAAAAACTGTTATTAGGAATCTATAAAGTAGTTTCGTTGATCCAATCATCATATTGTTAAAACAGACTAGTGGAGATTCTGGTGCCAATGTGAAGAGGCTAGAGCAAGAGACTGATGCCAAAATCGAACAGTTGAAGAATGAAGCATCCAGGATTTCCAACGATGTTGTGGAAATGCTTCTGAAACATGTGACCACAGTGAAGAACTGAGTATTTGCTCTCCTCTGTTTCTGGATTTGAAGGACTCGTCTCAGTTTGGTGTTGCTATTTATTCTCTGTAATATCTCTCTGTACTCTTTGTATTCATATCTTTTTAAAGGTTGTAATAAGTTGAGACCAGTGAAACTCATTGTGTTATTATCATTATTTTTTGTTTGTTTTTTGGTCATTGGATTATTGCTTTCTTACTGTTAAAAGCAATTAATCTCGGACAAAAAAAATGCAATAAGTCTCAGTTTGGATTGCTTTTTTATCTTCTTCTCTACTGTTAGAAGCAATAAATCTCAACTGGATTGGGCTTAAGCCTGGGCTTTAGTTACAGCGTCTAACGAACGAAGAGCGAACAATGAATTTGAAGAAAGGACGTAGTAGAAGCTAACTGTCTGAGAGAATTTGGAAGATCTATGAGGAGCGACGGGATCTTGGGAGCAGGAGGTTCCGATCAGAATCGAGCAACAGCCGTCGTGGTCGCGACTAGAAGAAGATGGCTAAGGAGGCGAGAAACTTGGCTCGTGGTTCTTGGCGTGGCTCTTCATGCCGTTTACATGCTAAGTATATTCGATATTTACTTCAAAACGCCGATAGTCCACGGGATGGATCCTGTTCCTCCAAGGTTCTCTGAGCCGCCGGCGAAGCGACTTGTTCTTCTCATTTGTGCGTAATATTCCCCATCTTTGAAGTTGCTCTTCTTCTCTGTTTTGACACTTTCTGTAGATTTTAGACCAAAATTTGATTCTGGTTCTGCTCGAAACATTTCTAATTTTTTTGTATCAGCGGATGGATTACGTGCTGACAAGTTCTTTGAGCCGGACGAGGACGGCAAATACAGAGCACCGTTCTTGAGGAATGTCATTAAGAATCAAGGGCGTTGGGGTGTGTCTCATGCTCGTCCTCCCACTGAATCCAGACCTGGACATGTTGCTATTATTGCTGGATTCTACGAAGACCCTAGTGCTGTCACAAAAGGTTCTCTTCTTCTTCTTTTGTATATATATACTTCTAGTTACTTGCCTAGTCTTGTTAGCTTTGTTGTGTTGTCAAGTTACTAGCGGCTTTTGAAATGAAATTCTCTTGCCCTTATGTTTTGCAGGATGGAAAGCTAATCCTGTTGAATTTGATTCTGTTTTTAACCAGAGCCGGCATACATTTGCTTTTGGGAGCCCGGATATTATTCCTATATTCTGCAGCGCCTTACCTCACAGCACTTGGAATTCTTACCCGCACGAGTATGAAGACTTTGCAACAGGTTCGTTTACTAGTTTAACAAACAAAGCCTCCTATGCCATATCAGCTATGTTAGGAATTTTTTTGACCCTGCTTATTGAACCTGCAATGCAGCATACGTTTTTTTTCTTTTCTTTCCTTTGTTTTTTTGGTCTCGCCAGAATGAACTGAGGTGATGTATCTTGGTGTAGATGCCTCCTTTTTGGATGAGTGGTCTTATGATCAATTTGAGAGCCTTCTCAATAGGTCTCACGAAGATCCAAAGTTGAAAGAACTCCTCCATCAAGACAAACTTGTTGTATTTCTTCACCTTCTTGGCTGTGATTCCAATGGTCATGCACATCGGCCTTACTCATCAATCTATCTAAACAATGTCAAAGTTGTTGATAAGATAGCTGAAAGGGTCTACCATCTTTTGGAGGATTACTACAGAGACAATCGCACTTCTTATATCTTTACTGCTGATCATGGGATGAGTGACAAAGGTCTGCTTCTGCCATTCCTTTTTTATCTTAAACTCTCATTAATCAACACTTCAAGTCCTGTTGGGTGGTTTGGGCACCATGATTTGGGAGCTGGTTTGAGTAGAGTGTATTGCTATGGAGTAAGATTTTATTTTATCATTTGTTTGGGTTGTTTGAGAAGTAGGATACTTTATAATATGATACTAAGATGACATGTTCTGAGGTTTTGTATCTTGATTCTCTGCCATTGTTTTCTCAAGTGGCCATTTATACCTGCCTTGCATTTGCCACTAAAACTTCGTTGAATATATGGATGATTCTTAATATGCTGTTAGCTATCTGGTTAGGCTTTATCTGCACCTCCCATATCATTTTCTTTATATTGTTTTCGGGCAATGATGGTAACGATGCTACTTGAACCTGCTATTGGCTATAGGAAGTCATGGAGATGGGCATCCTACAAACACTGATACTCCATTGGTTGCTTGGGGAGCTGGGATTAAATATCCCAAACCAGCATCCGGATTTAGTCATTCCGATACTGTTACTACATTTGTTGACAAGCATGCACACGATATGCCTACACCGTATGACTGGGGCCTTAATCGTGTTGAGAGAGTAGACGTCAACCAAGCTGACATAGCACCATTTATGGTTGGACTTTGCCTTCATTGCTTATCCTCTCCATCAAACAACCAAATCTATGGTTTTTTTATTTTGAGTTCTTCTGTCTGACTTTTTGTTACTATTTGTAGTCAACGCTCTTGGGTTTGCCTTGCCCAGTGAACTCGGTTGGAAACTTACCACTTGGTTATATGAAGTTGAATGAGGTATGTTCTAATACCTGATATGACCGATTCGCTTGAATATTTTAATGTTATGTTTCTTGTTAAAATCCCAGCTCCCTAATGGGTGTCCATGAGTGAGTGGTTTGAAATCATTATCAACCTGGTATTAAGATAGGAACAGAAGTAGATGAAATGTGCACATGGCTGAGTGGTTGAAACTTATGGTACTTTATTATTTTTATGTATTTTCAGGCAGAAGAAGTTGAAGCTGTGCTAGCCAATACCAAACAAATCCTTAATCAGCTTCTTCGTAAATCTTGTATCCTTTTTGCTCATAATTAGTGCTAGCCTAACTTCTGCTAAAAATTGTACTTTAGCCTCACTTCTCATTTGTAGTTCAAATAGCTTTTTTTCTTGTGTTAGGCTTTTCTTTCTTAGCATTGTTTATATTCTCCCCTTTTTGTCTTGGGTATGGTGTCCTTGACAAAATCAGATATAAAAAGATCAAATTCCTTATTTTTCAAGCCATTCAAGCCGTTGGTCCACCATTCGTCATCACTAAGTCAGATTGATGAGTTAATATCCGCCAAAAGTTATGAGGCTGCAATGAAAATGGCTGTGGATCTCAGAAATTTGTCACTAGAGGGCCTTCATTATTTTCAAACATATGACTGGTTAATGCTGATGACTGTAATTACACTTGGATACACTGGATGGATGATTGTACTTGCCCTGCATGTCCTGCATTGTTATAGTTCACTATCAGGAGATATGTCCAGAAAAGAGCAGTTATCTGTGCAGAAAAAAGACTCTGGAAAAGTAAATGCTTTCATCTTCAGTGCGACAAGTTTACTCTTCTCTTTTATCTGTACTTTCATTTTCTTGCTTAACCAGAATTCCTTTGTCATGATTGAATATCTGTACTATTCATGTGAAATTTCCGCGTATCTTATATGGTGCAGGTTTATGTATCAGGCTGTCTGCTGATGGCAATTCTCTCGGTTTTAAATTTGGTGGAGCACTCTCCCCCTCTATACCATGCATATATTGGAATGACAGTTTTTCTATGGACACAAATCTTTAGTGAATATCGATTGATAAGAGGATTTTGGAGATACTTGAGGGAGAGGAAGGCTGGCTACTTCATCAAACTTGTATTTGCTGCATTTGTGTCAGTTGTCATTGTGGAATTATTGGTATGTGTAATTATATAGCTGAATAGGTTCTAGAAAGATAAAGACTGTTGCCCTGATTGTTTATTCTTACAACCTCTTGCAGGTTCATAGCTTCACTGAGAGAAAGCTTTACACTTGGTTTTTCTTGATAGCAGGTGTTGTGGCTTCAATTTTGTTACACTTTTCAATCCCTTGGGGATATGGAATTCCAGTTTTTGTCTGTGTTTCTTGTTGGTTCCTGTCTGTGTTCACTCTGATGCCAGCTGAAATTCCGGACAATAATAACCTAGTGTAAGTCCTTTTTTCACCCTTGCTTGTGGTTAACATGACATTGATGCTTTGGGAAAGCGCGTTTAGTTACTTAGCAGATCCTGTAATTTCTTAGCTGCAGATCATCGAGAACAAGGGTCCACTTTCATTGTGTATGATTGATTATATCACTAAAAGTCATCAGAAAAGAAATTATGTTGAACATTTTGTCAGAATCAAAAAGAATAAATTTTGTTGAACACAGCATTTATCGTCTTTGCTTTTTAGCCTTGCCAAGTGATTTCTGTAGCATGTTAATACCATCTTATTGTTGCAGAGTTATAAGTGGAGCAATTATTATTGTAATAAGCCTCGCTGCAAAGTGGCTTGACACACATGCAGAAGGGAACAAATTTTGGCAGAGTATCACTTTTCATGAAAGCAGTATGCCTATGGGCTCCGTGCTATATTGCGTACAGGTATAAATCATTTCTGTTTTTATAAATTAAGATTTTGGTTCTTGGTTTATTAGCTTACCTTTTGATGGTACAATTGTGAAACAGATTTTTTTGGTTGGAGTATCGTCGGTGATGGTGTTTCTGTCGACTAAGCACCGAACACAGAATCAAGAATTACATTCGTCACACCAGTTCATAAACTGGTTAGTTGCTGGTATATCCTCAGGACTCTGTTCTGTTTGCATAATGTGTTTCTTTGTGTTTAAGCTATCGATGGATTAAACAGTCTTCTATATTTGCAGGTTCTTCAATGGTTCTTCCGTTGTTTTCAGGAAATGGCATCCTTTCACGGTTAAGTTCAATATTTCTTGGTTTTGCGCCTCCATTCCTTCTTCTGTCTATCGGGTATGCCCCTTCACCTAGACTTGGCTAAGAATAAAACTCACTGGCTATGTGGATTATTCTTCTTTTCTCATGTCGCTGTTATTTGTTTGCAGATATGAAGCTGTCTTTTACAGTGCTCTTGCTGTCGTACTTATGGCATGGATATTGTTTGAGAATGCGTCTCATCATTCTAGCAAAGCGAAAGATTCATCTCTGTCAGAACAAAGCACAGAGGAACATGTAACTATCGGAAGCGATGAAAGATACTTGCAGCTATCTGATGTGCGGATTCCTTTGATTTTTGTAAGTGACCTCTCTTTTCTTGGTCCGATTATGACGTGAGGAAGGCTATGAGCTCTGTTATATGATTAGTATTTGGCTTGTGTTCTGTAGATGGTTTTATTCAATGTGGCTTTCTTCGGAACTGGGAATTTTGCAAGTATAGCAAGTTTTGAGATATCATCCGTATACCGATTTATAACAATCTTTAGCGTAAGTATCTACATCTTCGGCCTTCTTCTGTTTTTTATACTCTGTGATCCCATAAAATCTGATGTGTACCGTTGCATCTGTACAGCCCTTTCTGATGGCAGCTCTTCTGATATTCAAGCTTTTCATACCTTTCATGCTTGTCATGTAAGTAAAAAACTGTAAACTAAACCCAGTTATGGCTCGTATAAAACTACTCTTTAAACCTTTTCTAAATTGCTGTCACTTGCAGATGTGCGTTCAGTGCAATAACAAAATTGGTGAGAGTGCCAAGACTGGGATGCTACTTCCTAGTGATCTTATTTTCAGACATAATGACGATCCATTTCTTCTTCCTGGTAAGGAAAAACATTCGTAGCAACAAGGCATTTGCTATGAATCATTTCATTCTCTTCTTAGTTCTTAAGCATGAAGCTACATAAAAGATTAATTGAAACGGGTGATGCAAAATGCAGGTGAAAAACACAGGAAGTTGGATGGAAATAGGGAATAGTATAAGCCATTTTGGGATAGTGAGTGCTCAAGTGGTCTTTGTGCTCTTACTCTTTGCACTTACCAATCTCTACACCAGAAGCATTCGAGTCAAGCCTCTCTCAACCTTCCCTTCTTCACTCAAAACGCTCTGAAACAACCCACGATTCTGTGAAAGGAGTTGTTGAGAGACAGACAGAATTTTGATGATGAAATCTTAGTTAAGAGTGTTTGCTAAGTACTCTTGTCTATACCAAAATACGAAATACCAGTTATTAGAACATTGTAGATTTTGGCATGTGTTTTTAGAATAGTTTCTGGTTTTAAATTCTCTCAAAAATTACTTTTTCACCAAAGATTTTGACAAATAAAATTTCTAAAAAATCCTTTGTTTTTTTTTGCAAATTACTTAACAAGACCAAAAATCAATTCGCATTTTTATGGCTTTTGTCGAGACATTTTTTCTCTCTCAAATAAGCTAATTCATAAAAAATCCTACTCGAAAGAATTCCCAATTTTCAATTTTTTATTTTTTTATTTGATTAAATAATACCAATCAATGATTCAATATGTTCATTTCTAAAATCTGTTAATTATTCCCCTATTTTTTCTGTCTATGAAAACTGGGCCTAAAAAAGCTTCTCGAAGAAAAGAAATGAGCCTAAGACTTTATTCTAAATGGGCCAAATCGAACACAAAGAACATAAAAATAGCGTTGAATGGTAAGAACAAAGCATGTTCACGCGCCATGATGATGATTTGTGTTTTTGATTTTTTTTTAAAATTTTTTTGTTTCATTTTTTTGTTGATATTTTAAATTTTTATGCAAAATATATTATTTTCTAGTGTTTTTAATTTTCTAAATTCGGTAGATTGATTTGTGATTGGTTTAATTGTTTTATAATTTATGATAAAACATCTTTATCTAAATATAATAGAAAATTTAGTGATTTTTAAAATTGCATACAAAAAACTTAAAAAGTCAAATATCATGAAGTAATTTACAAAAAATGCCCAAACCCCTAGGATTATGGTGTGGTGACGATAATGCGCTACTAGTGCGCGTGGTTAAGAGTTTAGTGCGCGTGATCAAGAGTTCATGTTCTAATGCAAGGATCAAGAGTCAGGTCCTGCGCGCGTGGACAAGAATTCAGAATTTGGGCATAATAAACAGAACTGAATCGTCTTAGAAAATTTTGGTTCGATTCAATTTTGATTCCAAAAAAAACCATTTGAGAAAAATTCAGTTTTTTGTTCTTTGTTCGGCACGGTTTAGTTTTGGTTTTTTTTTAAATCATTCGGTTTAAATTTTTAGGTAATTTCGGTTTGTTCGGTTCCAAAAACTCAAAATCATTTAATAGAAATCAAAATTAGTTAGGATTAAAATACTTTAGTTCGTTTCAGTTACAACAGTCACCGTCTTTTGGGTATCTGGTTTTTTTTATATGAAAAACTAATCATTCGAAACTTAACTAATATCAGTTTGAGACTTAAGATTCTACTTTTCTGAACCGGAATCGAATCGAGCCAAAACCATACTAAATTTTAACATGTATTTATTGATTACCATATTTCTAGAACGGTAAGAATCGGAACCAAAGATCAAACCAAAATTTAATAAGTATTCATTGGTTATCATATTTCTAGGGTCGAAAAATCAAAGAACAGGCGGGCCTCAGTGCGTGGTCGAGAGGAAAGGGGCCATTATCTAATATTTTTTCTTTTTCTCTTGTCTGATATATATGCAAAAGGCCGGACTCAAGAAGAGAGCCCAAAAATTAAAGCCCAAAATGGAGCCCAAATTGACGAACATGACTGGTAAAATTTTGTCTTTTAATCTTTTTAGAGCCTAAAACCCATAGTTAACCACTTGGATTCCTGGTGACTGGTTAGATTATGAATGGTTACAAAATGTATTCTATAATGTATATGCTATCTTAAACTTTTCTACGAGAGAGATGTATACATGTTTACAACTGTGACTTCATATAACACTTAGTGAACCTAATATCATAATTTTACTTTTACATTTAATAACTGAAAACGTTATAGCAATCCACATTCAAGTCTTATGGCTTCAATGAGTGCAGGAGACACAGGAGAAGGATCTTCAACAAAGCTTTTAGAAGAGGTTAGATTTATGGAGTTTTTAACATTATAATTTGGATAAAAGCTTGTCATTTCTTCTTCTGCGCCCCAACCTCGATAAAGTATGACTTTACTTGGCTCCTGTGATACTAGAAGAGCTCCTGTTTCTTCCTGCAGTATCATTCAAATCCAATTTTTAAGTTGAAGTCCAAAAGGATCATCAACAACTAAATAATGGTTGGTTTTAAAGTCGTAGCATTGATATGAATTGACCTTGAGCTTTGAGATGACTTCTTGAACAGATGTTCCTTTGGCTCTTCCTTTGACGTTTACGATTGCTAGAGGGTTTTTCTGAAAATGCATCTTCAGTGTTCTCGCTAAACCTGTTACAACATTGCTTCTTCCTACATATTTGATAACGTTGGCTCTATCATTCTCATGAATAGTAACTATAAGATTCTTATGTCTACCTATTATCTTAAGTGGTTTCTTAGCAACAAGTAAAACTCACCTACTGCAAATGGTGGGCGCTTTTTCATCTTAAGGGCTTGTTTTCTTAGAATGAGCCTTTCTCTATTGGACAACAACACTGATACCAAACCATCTTTTTCGCTTTTCGTCTTTGTCAGAGCAGAATTTCGTGAGCCACTTCCAATTGATGATCCCAGTTCTTGTGCAGTTGGTACTTTTTGCTTAGCATTCTGGAAGCTGTTTAACGGCTGAATACAGCAAACAAAAAGAGAAGGTAATTATTTAGATATACTTACACATAGCGACAAAGAGGAAAGAGAAGATTACTAGACATTACCGTGGATCTCTCATGAAATGAAGAAACCTCGGGAGAACTGCTTTCTGGAAAAACAGATATATATGTAGTTGAATCGAGAGAGTTACTCTCGTGTCTCTGAGACAAGTCAGATCCAGATTCATCTTCTTGATCACCATGACTGCTCGTAGTCAATGGGTATAATTCATCTTCGCTGTCATCCTTTAGAATATATTCAGCAACGCAGTCTCAGTATTCAGGTTCACATTATAGTAATCCAGAGAATATACTAGTATTCAAGTGTACTCGAAGCTAGCTTTTGCTAGATACCTAATTACCAGGCATATAAAAGTTTAAATGCATTGGAGCCATCTGTAAGAATTCGAGTAGGACCTAGAAAATCATACCTCCCCGCTCTCTTCACCAGAGGAAGTATCTGATAAGTCAGAAGAATAGTCGAGTTCAGCCTTTTCTCTTAATTTCTCAGGTTCAGTATGCTGGTTCTCTGTTTCCTCTTGGACCTATCATCAAGAGTGTGGAAAATTGAGAAAATTACAAAAGCATAGGCATCATGAACTGGCATGAGTTTACTGAGAGTGTCAATAATTTACCATTCTGTTACTTGATTCCTCATCTGAGCATGGTTCATTGGTTGCACTGTCCTCGACCTGCCCTCAACCAGCATTCAAATGTTACAACCATCTTCAAGGATTTATAAGCAAATCATGCTGAAGCACACATGACTTACCAACAGACGGTTCAATTCATCAATGTTGTTGGAAAGTTTCAGCACATGCAGCTTCAATGACTGCAATAGTTTGAGCAGACAAATAACAAAATTCATGTGAGAAAGGAATTCACAAAATCAATGTGAAATTTTCAGAGAAGTTATTTCCTTAGAGCTTATAGATAATCTCTTTAGTTTTTTTTTCAAAAAAAAATTATTGATTTTTTCTTACCTTTCTACGTTGTGCCTCCACAGATCGCTTCAGTGCCTCTCTCTTACTAAGAAGAGTTTGAGGTCGTAGACATGGAGGGCGCTCATAATTCTTTCCACGATACACAATGATTGCATAGCCCTTACTCACCATCTCAACAGCAACTAGAATGCCACCACTTTCTGCTTCCAAGATTGCTGCTACTTCGTGAGCAGCTTCAATGTTCTGTTCGTTACAAATAATCTTCACAAGTTCCCTGTACTTCCAGTGAAGATGCATGTTCTCTATAGTTCCATCAAAGACCCCTCGTCTACCTTGAGAACACAACAAAATATGTCAGAATGGGACAGTCTACATATAACATTTCAAATAGATGCGTCCATGACAGTTAGAAAGACGGGAAAAGACTGCTTTCTAGTGAATCAAGAGGAAAAAAATGACCTACCTAGTAAAAGGAAAGGCTTCATTTTCAAGCCGATTTTCCGTAGCATGTACTTTTCGTCATCAGTTATACCCTCCTTGTCAATGTCAGACTGTTGAGGAGTCTCTTTACTCTCCAATTCCGCCAGAATTTTCTCTGCATTTGCTTTCTTTTCTAACGCCTAAAGAGAAAACAAAACATTCAGAACTGAAAAACGTCCTACAAACGCCATGGATTCAAGTATACAACGCCTGTGAGGGCATACCATGGACAACTTGATACTAGTTTTTTCAAGGATGGCCTCAGGAGATTTTCGTTGTCTTGATTTCATTTGATGGGCTTGAATATGATCCACCTTATACTCAGCTTTTACTTCTGGATCGCCGACAGCAACTGGAGGTATTTTCTGTTTGTTTTCCATCAGCTCATTACCATGCACATTAGATTTCTCCATGGTCATAGTTTGCCTTCTCCTCTCTTCTATTGCAGAAGAAACTGCAGATGGGAGGAAATCCTTTCCTCTGTACAAGACAATGAAATCTTTGTCCCGAGAAATTAAAGTCCCTCCAGTCAACCACTGCAATAGACATGTATTTTCGTCTCATCAATATATATCTTGAATTATATGGGGCTCCTAAGGGCATAATTTCATATCATTCACAAACAGTTTGATACTTTGGTCATTATAAAAAAAACCAGCAACCTTTAACTCTTCGGCCATCAGCTCACTATTGGTGTTCTGTTTTCCTCTCTTTACTGCTATCTTGGCAAGCTCACAATTCTCCCACAGTTTGAAAATTGCAGCAGCTAGTCCCTGCAAATTTCTATTCCTACCTGAAAACCTCAGATAAGGTACGCCAGAATAAGTAACAATCCTACGTGTCTATGTCTACATTAAGCTAAAATCAAGTGAACAAGCTAACCTAAAGCAAAATGACAAGGGAGTGGCCTACCAAGTCTCCTTATAGTGGTCATTTCATCATCAGTTAGTTTTGGACTTACACCATATGGAAGAAGGCGAAATGGTCTCCTGTACTCAGGTACTATGGCTGGCAGAAGATCACCATCTACTGGAAGAGGATCATATGCCCACCAGTCAGTGAATCTTGGACCCAACCCTTCCAGCAAACGGTCTGCTTCTTCTACTAGCTGTACTTCCCCAGGTAATCGAAACCGAACCTTATCAGGGGAACCAACGCCATGCATTAACATAGGTTTAGCTATTTTATTAGTAATACTCAGGGCAGAAGTTTCTGCAATACTCTGTTTCTCTCTACTGTCAACCACTCCCCGATCCATAGATAATGCTCCTGAAGCAGTTTCCACGGAATAATCATGTACCAAGTCCCGATTAGATACAAAATAAGGGTACTGATAATTTACCCCTCTATACAACAAAATCTTGCTTCCAGACCTCCAAATAACCAAGCCTCCAGTTTTTGTCTGCAAATTTAACCAGGGTGAATAAACAGTATCACCCTACACAAATCCTAACAATCAAGCGCACTCTAGGTATGAATGTTGTATTTGTTGACAAGTTGTAGATTTTCATTGATTTTTGAGTCAGGGCCCAATCTCCACGAAAACATTCTGACTTTTCAGTGAAATTGTCAAATTCTGATATTGAAACCTAGCAGTAGAGAGTTCATAAACAATTACAAACCTCCAAGACGTCATGAGTCCGTTTCATGTTCATTCTGGAAATATCTTCGCAGAAAATCTTCACAACTTCCGTTGTTCTCCATCTCTCGTGAATCCCATTCACGACCCCTTCCGTAATTCCAGCCTTTCCTATCTTCAGTTTCTTTGTCAATCTTATCCCCGCCGTCCTCAACCGTCTCAGCTCCGTCGGAGACAATGTCAAATCCGCCAACGACGGAACCTTCTCCTCCTTCTTCCTCTCTATCTCCGTTTCCTTCTTCCACACTCTCTTCAACTCATGGTGCCTGGAAATGGCAGTACCTGACCCAGGATTTGGAACCGGGTAACTGGGCGTGCTCCAACTTGTATCAATCGTGTGCCCGACACGGTGAATTGGAAGGTGGTTAGGCAACGGGACGAATATCTCCCCTGGACAATTTTTTCCAGATTTCTCTCCCGTAATTTCCCTAGTCGGAGATACATGCTTTTCTTCAACGACTCCAAGGCTACGGAGCTTCTCAGCGATTCTCTGAATGGCGGATTGGGGAAGAGTCTTCCGATCAGTGGCAGAGCAACGGACGACGACGGAGCTCGCTCGACGAACACCGCATCGCGAAATTAGGGATTTGGAAGCAGGGAATGGCGGGAAAATTTGATCGGGTAAGGTTTTGGGAAGTATTAATGGTTGCTGGTGATGATGATATAGAGGTAGCAACATATCTCTACAGATCAAGTAAGATTATGCGAGCAGAGTACAGTCTATGCATATTCATATCTTGTCTATATGACTGATTATTGGGCCTGTACCGAATTATTGGGCCGATTTCGAATTATTGGGCCACTAGCATATTCCACTTTTGGGCTATCCGGTACGGGTCATTCCGGTTTACCAGGACAGAGAGGTCGGTGTTTCAGTTAAGCTTCAATGGCGGAAAAGTTCTAACTTCTCTCGAAACAAGTATAACCTGGCTCGCAGAGATCCAGGAAGATTGTGAAATTCGGAGAGTTGAATTCATGGGTTTCTTAAGTTACGCCGTCGCAGGCGGCGGGTTTGCAGTTATCGGTGCATGGGAGGCACTCGACTCATCAAGCCTGGATTCGAATCCATATCCTGAGATTGATCCATCTTTTCCGGTGGCTCAGATCAGTCCTTCGCCGCCCAAATCTATTGGACCCTCTTCTCTCTCGGTAGCTTTGATTTCGTCTCTGTTTATTGCGAACTCGATTATCTCCTTCTTCAGCTCAATCGGATCCCACGATCGGGTCGGGTCAATGATCCAATTGCAGATCCTTGCAGTGGCAATACTATTTCTTGTGTACGCAATTCTAACATATCTTGTCAACTCCAAAAACTCCGTCTTTGACGCACTTCCGTCTTCGATTACGACTTTGATGCTTCTCTTCGGCTTCATTGAGGAGTTCTTAATGTTTTACCTGCAAAAGAAAGATGTGTCTGGGATCGAGAATCGCTATTACGATCTCATGCTCGTACCCATTGCAATCTGCGTTTTCTCGACGGTTTTTGAGTTGAAATCCGAAGCAAATACTCGTCGATTTGCCAAATTAGGTCGGGGGATTGGTATTATTCTGCAAGGAACTTGGTTTCTGCAGATGGGTTTATCGTTTTTCACCGATTTGATCACTAATAACTGCTCATTTCACGAGAAGAGTAGAGGAAATTTCACAATCAAATGCGAAGGACACAGTGATTATCACCGAGCAAAAGCTATAGCAACTCTTCAGTTTAACTGTCATTTGGCTCTAATGCTGGTTTTAGCCGTTGGTTTATTCTCTTTCCTCGCTAATAAGAAAGGTTATATCCGTGAAGATCACTCAAAATACCGTCCTCTCGGAGCTGAAATGGAGAATTTAAGTACTTTCACTCTCGATTCTGATGAAGAAGAGGAGACTCGAGAAGAGAGAAATGTAACTAAGGAAGCTGGTCTCAATGGATTCAGCTCACATGACTAAAGGTACAACAACTCAAAGTTTCAGATACATGTTTATTTATTTATTTACAGTCGAGGTTAGAAATGTTGGTGGTGGATGGAAGAATCACAGATGATCTGTAATAAAACATACACGAGACAATAAAGTTGAATCTTTTGCATTTGATGATAGAAGAAATTGTTTTTTTATGAATACATTGTCTTCCACTTTTTGCTTTGCTAGTTAGTTCTTAAGCTAATACTACGGTTAGATCATTCCGTGGGATCTAGAGGCAAACGGTTAGTATAAGTCGGCTGTGTAAAAGAAAATGAAGCTCTTCTTCTTTCATTTAGGGACTTCTTTATCATCATCACCTTGATCACCGCTACTCTTGAAAAACTTGCATAGAACTATGTAAACCAGAAAGCTTACTGTACTTATAACTGCAAGAAGCCAGTAGTATTTGTCAAGCCGAGCCTCCGACATATCATCTGCAAACCAGTTTTGGCGTTCACCTGTTGAGCTAGAGTAAGCCTCAACGATTGAGATTAGTGCGGCACTCACAAAGCTTCCAACACCAAAAACACTTGTATAGAGAGCAAATCCCATTGTTCTCATTCTTACAGGAACCTCACTGTAGAAAAACTCTTGCATCCCAACGACTGTGAAAATATCTGAGATTCCTAGGAGGATATACTGAGGTAGCAGCCAGAAGATGCTCAGGGGGATGGTGTTTGGATCAAAATCAGGTAAAGTCTTCATCTTTAGGCTTATATCTAGTCTTTTCCTTTCCACTATTGCCGCAATAACAATAGCAATGATTGATAAGAACATTCCAACTCCCATTCTCTCCATCACAGAGATACCTTTGCCGTTTTTCTTGATTCTTTTGGTGATTGGTATCAATATCTTATCGTACAATGGCATAAGAAGGATGATGGATAACGTGATTGTGCTTTGCAGGGTCGCAGGTGGGATTTTGAAGCTGGACCCAATGTTTCGCTTCATAGTCATACCTTGTTTGGTGAAAAAGGTTGCAGGTAGCTGGAAGATAACCGCAAACATGAGAAGCATCAACCATATGGGCAAAAGGCGAAGCACTAACTTAACATTATCAAGTCCAGAGAAAACCGTTTTCGAGCTATCATCTTCTCCCAGTTTTTTGGTAGTAGTTGTCGACGCAGTCTCAGTGTCTTCACTCTCAGTGCCATCACATTTACAGAGAGGCCTCGCTTGAAGCCTACATAAATAAAAGGATATATGAAATTCTAACAACATCATGGCATTAAGACTATCTCATGGAATATTGTGGTATTTCAGACTTACTCAAGCTCCATAGCATCCAAATCTTGCTCATCTGCAAGTGTATATTTGCTTCTCTGGTTTCCCGCTCTCCCTTTAATGAGTTTAAGGATCTTCTCAAAAGGTGTAGTTGGTTTCATCTTCAGACCAGCACCTGGAGCATAAACATAGATTCCACAACCCGACAAGAACAACAGGATCAATAGGAACATTGCAATTCCTGGAATTGCAAAACCGAGAACCCAACCAAAAGTATCTTGGATATAAGCCATGACTGTGACACCCATAAGGCTTCCAGTGCAGACACCAAAATACCACCATTGGAAAAACTGAGTCTTTCTGGTAGCTTTAGACTCCTTTTGATCACCTGATGGAAGATCAGAATCTTTATCGAGGTCATGATCGAGCTGGTCTGCACCAAAGGCTTGAAGAGAAGGGTTTAAGACGCCTAAACCGATTGAGACAAGACATAGTGAAGAGTAAAGAAAGTAAGTGGAGATTGTCTTAGTAGCTGAACGTGACCCAGCAAATGCAGTCCATGTCAATCCCACTAGCCCCTTCAAAGAGAAACAGAGATTATAATTAAGAAGATAATTTTTAAAATTTCCACTAAACTTAGCTTTTTAGCCAATAAGATACGATAAGTCACATTATGAATTATCAACAGTATAATCAAAAATTCCATTATCAACCCAACTATAAATAGAAGATCCACATATAAACTCCATTAGTGGTAAAAGAAAATTCTCAAAATCTGACTGTGTAACACTATCTAATTTTAGACTATTGTTAACTCTTTAAGATAGGCTATGGATCCTTGTTCAGAGAATGAACCAACACCTAACTTTTAACTTACACAAGTTAAAACACATAATCAGTTACTTCATGACTGCTTAAGCATATACAGGCAAATGACATCTAGGCTAGTGGCAGGTGGTAAGTCCAGTTACATTATGTAGGAATTTGGCTATTGGGCCGGCCTGTGGCCCAACATAATTTTCCGTTGACAAAAAAAAAAAAACTAAGCATAGATAAATATGACGTGACTAAACATTAACAATAAATAATGAAATCCCACTAACAAATTAAGAAAACGATAAAACTTAAACTATCTCTACACCATCGCTTGCTTCGACGGTGGAAGAGAGTTTCAGACACTGATTCAACACTTCATGAGTGTTTTGAGAATGTAAAGAGATAGTTACCACAAAGTAGACAGAAGAAGAAACGAGAATAGTGAAGAATCTATCCCAATAAGCATCAGCCAAAGGAGCAGAGAAAAGAGGCAACATAGAAGTGAAACCAGCCCAAGTGTTAACTGTTTTAGCTGCTCTTGAATTACTCATCTTCACTATATCTGTTAAATATGTCACTAAGTTTGATGCAACTCCTTTGAATGCATATCTTTCCATTCCAGCAATCACTATACACAGAAACATTAAGAGAATTCAATATTCAATTTCAGAACAGTTTGAATCTTTGAAACAGACAAAACAGTAGAGAGAAAACTGTTTTACCTATGAGAAGAGCACAAGACTTGCCAAGTCCTCTTGTTTTCTGTTCTAAATCCATTGAAATCTGTCTCTTTGTGTTTTTTTGGCTGTGTGTAGAGAGAAAGAGAGAGTATAAAAAGAGGTGGTTATTAAGGTAGATTGTTTGATGATTTGTTAGATTTATTTTCGTATTTATAGAGGTTTAAAATACTAGCCTTTGAGTGTTTGGAAACTTCCATTAATGGTAGAGATTAATTTTCATATTTGGAAATATTACATCTTTGTCTTCATACCTATGGTATAGTGTAGATATGTACATAAATAAATGAAATTAACATTCTATATTGTTTGGTTAATAAGGAATATTGAAATTTAATGACGAAACGTTAAAAACTAAAAACTACCAAAAAAGGTATGGAGTTTCAAATTGAAGTAATTAAAATATGGAGTGAATCTTTAGAAAAAAATACTTACCATAAAACGTTTTCTAAAAACGATAAATATTTTAGAAGTTGTTGTTTGTTTCTTTTTTATTTGATTTTTTCCAAATATGTAATCAAGCATCATTCACAAGATATGTAAAACATGAGATGTTAGCCAATGTTTTTTACTCTGGAATAATATTTATACTAAAATATAACTTTTAATTTCAAAAACAAAATAATTGAGTATGAAAGAATAGCTTTGATTTTGATGATTCAATTACTATTTCATTTTAGTTTGGTGGACAAGACTATTAGTTAATAATTTTGATATGAGTTTAATTTTTTTCCATTAGTGAAAGATTGAAATTTTCTTAAGAATATATTTTGAATTATAAATCAGATTTCGTATTTGTCGAAGAAAACAAAAACTAGTGTACACACAAAAGTCCCTTTTATGGTTCAAGAAAATCCAAAGCATTTATTGGAAAGTAGTAAAAATCGAATAAAAGATCAAATTTGATGAGTTAATTTGGCTAATTGTTTCTGTTTATAAGTAAACACTACAATTAAGCCAATTAGATCTCTTAACGCTTTAGTTTACTTTTTCATTTTGTCAATATCTTTTTTTTAATATACATCATGAATGCATATTTATCTTTAGTTTCCTTTAAAGGGATATTTATCAACATCTTTTTGATTTAAGAGAGTTGATTACGTATTTCATACACATACACAAAAAGGATTTCATCATGAAAATGTCGAAATAATGCAGTGATCTAGTGCACCAAAATGGACCATCTATTAGCCTTTTTTTTTATTTGCTACACTGATATCATCCTTGTACATGATAAACAAGTTACAATAATTTAAAGTTTTCATTTTTGGCCTATTCATTTCTTTTTCTATATGTCATTTTCTTTGTATATACAATTTAATTTTTCTTATTTTTCTTCACATTCCTCTTTTTCCAGTTGTTTTGGTTTTCTTTTACCCCTTTTTGTTATGGCTCTTTTATACCTCATATATCCTTTTCCAAATCTATCTTTTGAAATCTTTATCTCAAAAAACAAAATAATATATATATATATATTTGTTTTCTGTAAAAAACACTAAAGATAGATCAATATACTTATCATTAGTAAATATATTATACATTCAAAACAATTGATCTCGAGTAAAAATGTGGTCATGTAAGTATCATGTGGCACGTTTCGTGAATAACGAATACATGAACATAATCACGTGTTCACAACACTTTACAAAAGGAATTATTTAGATTAACTAAATAATATATATCAATATGTATATATGTTACAACGAATAACAACAATATATATATATTTTTTAATTGTAATATTAATTGTAGTGGACGATGTCGGTTCTTAGGATATCATCAAATTAAACGCAATATTAGTGAAAAACAATAAGTTAAAAGTATAGAACACTCTAGTTTATTGTTTTGGACAACTTTTTTGCCCCATTGACCAACTTTTGGGGGGTAATGTCTTTGGTCTTTAATATATCGAAATCCAAAACAATATTTTTCTTTCTAATAATCAAAACATCCTTTAAAACATTTATGAATATTGATGTAACTATTGAGGTCCGTAGTATCCAAGGACTCGTTTTCTTTCTCCTTCATACCTTGATCGTTCGAAACTATTTGGTTAACCAATAAGGTTTATATTTGTTGAATTTTGTTAATGTAGAAATTAACAATCGAAAAGATAGTTAGCGAAGAGCTAGGATCTGTTCGCTATAAAAGTCTTGTTGTTCTCGATTATTACTAGTTTTTTGTTGCAATGTCGATGATCTATTTTCAAAAAAAAAAACGAAAAACAAGCTTAAAACACTTGATGGAACTGAAAATGCGGAGTAATCAAATTCCATCATTGACAACTATAAAGTAAGTAGAAATGTGAAACTATTAGTTACACTATAAATAGAAATGGTCGTTTCCGGACAAATGTTTAACGATACATAAGAAAAAAAATTCAATTAACCACAAAACACGATATCTTAATTGATTTAGAGATTTGTGTATGTTTTATTAAATGTTAGTGTGGATAATAAAATTCTGAGAAATAACAATGGCAATAATGGGTTAGAAAAGCAAAAGTATATTGTTGATAAAATCAACTTTAGGGTTTGGCTTTGGACAAAAGTAGTGATCAGTGGTACAAACGTCGACTTGCACCAAATTGTTTTAAAAGAACAATAGAGCTTCCGTGTATCAAACTACTCTATTGACTCTGATATATATATATATTGCCACGTGGCTCATTTTGTTTTCTTAATTATCTACGTCATTTTCTGTGGCTGGCATATAATAATTTTACTTTCATTTTTACACGAATAATACTTTTTATTATTACTGAAAGATGATTGATCAGTCAAAAAGAGTTACGAGGATGAAAACAAATATAGAGAGTAGACATGGGCACAAAGCAAATAGCTTTTAAAATTTTAGTATTCATAATCTACTCCTTTTAAACCGAATATTTAATTTTATGATTCGCTTCAAAAGGGGATATGGCGGAATCGGTAGACGCTACAGACTTAATTGGATTGAGCTTTAGTATGGAAACCTACTAAGACTGACCCCGCTCCTGCCACCACATTTGCCTTTGAACAAAAATTCAATCAAATAGCTTTGATTCAAAAAGTTTCGGATATCAGAAAACTCGGATATCTATTTTTTCTAATAGTCCGCGGATAACCTACTCCAATCCGTAAAAAATACTAAACAATAAATCAAAGTTCATTAAATAGTTAAACACATAAACACAATTCATCATATAGACAAAAATCTTGAAGCCTTTAAATACAAAAATTTACTTCTTCTTAATTATCACTGAAACTATTTGAAATAACATTAATAATGAGACAAAGTTGAAGATACATCTTCTCTTTTCTCCTAACAAAATAGACAACTCCACTCGTATGAAAAGTGCAAAATACTCTGAAATTAATATATCTATTTATATAACATTGTTTATTATGTATACATAATTAAAGATTTAATATATCTATTTATAATATCCGAATCGGAGCGTATATCCGACCTTTTAAAAATTATTTATTGATTTACTTTGTTTTTAATGGATATCATATTTTACTATTTGATTTACTCCAAAATTTTACGGATATTCAAAATTTGAACTGAAGCAAATACCGGATCAAATGAGATCTTACTGATATTTTGCCCAAGGCTAATAAAAAGTATAAAGAAATTAAGGTAAACAAAATTTAAACCAAATAAGTGCAATATATGTGGAGGCTAATATGAATAAGAAGATATCCTATTATTACGAATAATTTTGTCTAGTTTTAAACATTCATATACATATTCGGGTTTACATAGAAAATAAAGACCGGAAGAGATATTTTAACATAAAAAGTTTTTCTGATAAAGTAGGAAGGCCGACCATATTCCTGGTTACAACATAATCTTCTGAATGTCCTCATAGTCTGTCATTATCTCAACTTCTAGACTTTGCAAGAAGATAGAAGACCTCTATCGCTTAAGGCAAAACTTCAACTTCAAAGTATAACGCAGAAAAGCTTCTCCGAACACTATATACGGCCATCCACTCTTTTTTAACAGAGTCTGAAAAACAAAACTATCCAAAACCTTGTAGGTATTTTTTTCTTTCATTAGTTTTTTGATTAATAAAGCCAAAAAAATACACAAACAAATAAACATATATAAACCGATAGAAAACAAAAAATATATACTCAGAAACAAAACCCTAACAGTAAGAAGAACAAAAAACTTACACCTAAAAATGCTACAAAAGAAAATCTAAGAAAACATTTGTCAGAAAAAACAATTCGAACTTGAAATCTCTAATATAAGCAATTGAGGGAACATGGATGACGACTTCTTCTATCGCAAATAGAGCATACACTTCAACATAGTAGCTTTTCATTGTCTTTCTCATGGCTTTTCAACCTATCCACGTAAAATTTCATAACTTATCTGTAGTTATACATAGAGAATTGTATACTGAAAAATATAAACCATATTTGCTTACAAAAAATATCACTATACAAAAGAATATGTTATATTGTCACCAAAAAATTTTGACCAAAATTTTAGTTAACATAATTATGACCAAAAATTTATCAATTTTTAGCGAATTAAATATTTGGTCATTAAATAATCAAAATATTTTGACTAATCGATATATTATCAAAATATCGTGATCATATTTTGACGATTAACTAGAAAACAACCCAAATTTAATCATGATTATAATAATAAATTGGTCAAAAACAATTGTTTTGATTAAATTTTTCATCAAAATTGAATAACTAAAAATCGTTGGTTGGAAATTTCTGGTGGTCAAAAATAAATCAAAACAACTATTTTTGACTAATTTATGATTATAATTATGGTCAAAATTAACTTGTTTTCTAGTAATGTATTATTTGTAGGATGTACTGTAAAGTGTACCCCACGCAATGGTGGTTCGATGAGATGGAAATCATTTTAGACAACAATGCGGAAGATGGGAACAGATAACACATGTGTCTGGTCTACATGAGAATATAACATTTCATGTTGTATTAATCTTTAATTCCCAAAACGAAGTTGTGCATGACGACATAATAAAACAAATATTCTCAACTACTCATGAATATCTGTTTCTTTTCATTTATGCATATCTACGAAACCAGACACTTGATACAGTCCTTTTCCTTCAGTTTTATCAATTAAAGCTTTTATTTATAACCTCAACTCATGCAACCAATCTTAATCACTTTACTATTCTTTCTAGAAAACATATAATTCTACGAAAATCATTGAAGAATATCCAGATTTCTGATTAATAACAGTTTTTTTTGTCCCGTCCTTATCTACATGTACGTAAACTTATACTCTTCATATGATCAAATCAAGTTGACTACACCTGCATGAATTCACTTAGAAACTTGTCTTAAATATATATATATATATGATTGATATTTCAGATCATTCCAAAGTAATATATAAATTAGAGTCAATCCATTTATTACCATATTTTGAATTAAAAGCCCATATCATAATATTGAAGCTATGATATTGGTCCATCAAATATATATGATGACATGTGTTTGTTGTGGGTTTTTCGAAGATGTTATGTTATACCACCTATCTTGATGAAACGTGTTAGAATATGATTGATATCACATATCGACAATTAATCATTTTAATCTAATATATAAACTAAAGACTAATTTACTTTTTATCAGTTGATTTTAAATTACAAACTTATAGTTTATCAATATATCTATGTGATAAATCTCTTACAAAGCTGCATGTATTGGTTTGGTGCTATCAGATTAATCATCAGTGATATAATTTATGTTAACACTCCTTTTTATATATGTAAAGGGTTATGTTAATTGCTGCTTTGGTTATTCACCAACAATTTAAATTTTTGTAAATGATTATGGTGCCTTTCTACACATCATTATACGCTCCAACTTTATGTATATATATAAAGCATCGTGGACTCCAAATAATTATTTAAGTGTGACCAAAATATTACTTTGTTAAAAAGTAATACTTTTGTTATCCTTTTCTTACATATAATTTTGACTCGCATGCATATTAGTATGATGTGCTAAGGTTTTGTTTTTGCCCTGAGATTATGAAATCTTATTTTGCCTTTCTATACAACACTAGTCTCTCTACATCAAGTGTTTATATAATACTAATAAAGATAACATTGTAAGAACATTCAGATTTCTCAGGTGATTTCTTTTTTATACAATTTGGGATTTATATATTTTAAATGCATTAATGTCGACATACATACAAACTAGGTTTCTCTATATAAATAAACTCAAATGAAAACGAAGTAGGAAGCTTCGCTACAAAAGACTGATCTATGTTCCACGTGTATCAGTATATTCTCGTGCATCAAAACTTAGTCCGTCGATCTATTTCTACATCAAATATCATCATAGTATCAATAATACATAAAATTAGATTCTAATCTTAAATCCACGCGTTTTGTAAGTTAAATCCTTATTACACGCGATTTTAAAGTTGTAATTGTTATTACATACAATCTGATTAGATCGGTTTGAATTAAAAAAAAAAGACAGTTAACAGATATAACCGATTAAATATTATGTTTGGTATCCATCTCTGAAATTAAACCCGACCCCGCTAAAAACCCCAAATTTACCTAATATCAAACCCTAACTCTATTTCGTCAACTTATTGATTCTCCGATAAAATCTCTGAAATTTTTGTCCACTGAGAAGAATTATGAGCAACATCTCTGAATTGAGTTGCACTTCGAATCCCAGTCATTTTGTGAATGATTTTCCAAAGAGTTGTTGGTGTGGGTCAGTGATGGTTATGAAAGTTTCTTAGTCAAGTGTAAATCCTTATCGGCGGTACTACAAGTGTTCGTATCCAGCTCTCTGTAAGGTAATAACGTTGATTAACGTCAAAATTTAATATTTGTTATTGTTTAATAGTGTTAAAGGTTCAATATGTGCTATTGTTTATTAGTTTGTTCGTTCTTTTCAGCTTCCTTATGATAGACATGCATTTAAGTGGGTTGATGAGGATACTTTATGATGAGATATAAGCAATAACAATTTCTATTGAGAACTTGAGAAAGGAGGTAAGGGGAGGAAAACAACAGCGATGAAATAGCAACAAAAGATTTGGTTTGAGTATATGGAGAATGAGCTAATTGGGAAGGTTGATGCAATGTTGATGGATGTAAAATGTAGGACAAAACAAATGAGTGTGATCATTGTTTGTTTTCATGAATCTTGAAGCTTGAAAGGTGTAGATTATAGTATCATGACATGATTGTTAGTTTTTGGTATAATCGAGATTCAGTTTCTGTTTTGGTGCACATAGAAGTACCTTCATCGTGTTTGTTTATATGGTTTACTGGATGTGTAATCAATAAAACTTATCAATGGAAACAAATTGATTCATTTATTCACTTCAATATTGTTTTAGATTAATTAAACAGAAATCAATTTTGAACATCATTAACAAAAGAAGCACATTCATATTCCAAATCGAGTTTAATCATTAACAACTTCATACATCTTAGCAAGGTACTTTTGAGCATATGGTGTACAAACACCTTAATGATCATTTACGTTGTTAGATTTTTTGGCAGTTCTAACCATTATTTGGCGAGCAATGATCTCCAACATCGGGACTAGTGGTCTTTGTCTCGCATTGACTATTGATGGATT
>JAKUCM010004715.1:0-35802 GCA_023374145.1 Lepidium sativum | reverse complement strand
ATGGCAGAGGCAGATCAGAAAAGAGAAGTGTCAAGGGTTCTGGAAAGAACAAAGGCAGATTAAAAAGCAAAGGTAGATCTAAGTCTAGGTCGAGACAGAACAGTGAAGAAGTCAGGACATGCTGGATATGTGGGGATGAAAATCACTAGAAACGTGATTGCCCACAAAAGAGGAATGGGAAGGGAAAGGAATCTGAAAACTTTGCAGTAACAGGTTCAGAGAGTTCAGCCTATACTGCAAGTTTAATTGCAACTGATGAGGAATGGGTAATGTATTCAGGCTGTACTTTTCATATAACTCCTAGGAAAGACCTCATAACGGATCTGGTAGATTTTGAAGGAAACAAAGTGTACACGGGAAACAACTCATATTGCTCAGTCAAGGGAGTTGGTAAAATCGTAATTGAGAATAAAGAAGGTAACTTAGTTACCTTAAGTGATGTGAGATATGTACCAGAAATGAGTAGGAACCTAATTTCTGATGGTCAACTAGAAGAACCGGGGTGTTACTACCAAGGAAAAGATTTTAGCATTCAGTTTTTCAAGAAGAATGGTGACAAGTTCTTATCTGGTAAATATCATAACGGCCTATATTTCCTAGATGGCAAAGTACTAAGCTCATAAGTCAATATGGCAAAGGAAACTATTGATGTAACAACAAGATGGAATCGTAGATTGGCTCATATGGAAAAAAGATCAATGGAAACTTTTGTCAGAAATGGTCATCTAAAGAAAGGAGAAATAAAGGCAATGGGATTCTGTGAAGCATGTACGTTTGGAAAGACTCATATAATTAGTTTTCAGAAGGGAAAACACACTACAAAATGTACTTTAGAGTACATCCATTCAGATTTATGGGGTTCACAGAACACTACACCTAGCATTTCAGGATGCCAATATTTCATTAGTTTTATCGATGACTACTCTAAGAAAGTATGGATTCAGTTTCTCAGAAGATAGAGTGATGCATTTCAAGCATTCAAGGAATGGAAAATGCTGATTGGAAAACCAAACAAGAAAAAGAATCAAGTGTCTAAGAACTGACAATAGACTCGAATACTGCAACAGATAGTTTGATGACCTATGCAAATAAGCAGGGATTAAAATACACAAAACCTATGCTTATACTCCACAGTAAAATGAGGTATCATAAAGAATGAATAGGACTATAATGGATAAAGTGAAAAGCATGCTATCAGAATCAGGATTAGGTGGGGAATTTTGGGCAGAGGCAGCAAATACGGCAGTATATGTTATAAACAGATCACCAACAACATCAATTAACTTTGATGTACAAGAGGAAGTGTGGTCTAAATCTAAACCTGAGTATAATCACCTAAGAAGTTTCGGGTGTATAGCATATGTTCACGCTATTCAAGATAAGTTAAGTCCTAGAGCTGTGAAAGGAGTTTCTATTGGCTATGGAATGGAAACTAAAGGCTACATGATTTGGCTAATAAAAGAAGAGAAGTTGGTGATAAGTAGAGATGTGGTCTTTAATGAAGATGAGCTTACAAGGACTCTATTGTAAAAGAACAGAAACCTAAGGCTGAGCAAAGAAACGAAGAAATAAAATCCGAGAAAAAGGTAACTTTCAGAGTGAATCTAGAGGAAATACTTGGAGAGGAAGATCAGCTAAAGGGGATTGCAGGGTCAGGCGGAGCAAGTCCAGAGTATGTTCCAGAAGGTATAAGTGAAGAAGAAAGTCATTTAGAATCTGGAAATTTAGAAAGGGATGAGAAAATTTTGGATGACTACCTATTATCTCGAGATAGGAAAAGAAGAACTATAAGACCCCCCTCTAGGTTTGAAGAAGCAGACCTAGTTGCTTTTGCACTATCAAGTTCTGAAGAAATCGAACTTGAAAAACCTAAAAACTACTCAGAGGCAATGCAGAGCAAAGACAGAGAAAGATGGAGAAAAGTATCTAATGAGGAAATAGATTCCCTTATCAAAAAGTAACACGTGGATCCTAGTCGACAAACCTCATAAGCAAAATGTAATTGTATGCAGATGGCTATTCAAGTTAAAACCATGCATACCAAGAGTTGAAAAACCAAGATATAAAAGCAGATTGGTTGCTAAGGGTTATGCTCAGGTTGAGGGAGTTGATTACAATGATATATTTGCACCAGTAGTTAAACATGTTTCAATTATGATACTCTTATCTAAAGTTACTAATTGGGACATGGAACTAGAACAGATGGATGTAAAAGCAGCTTTCCTACACAGAACATTACAAGAAAAAATCTACATGAATCAACCAGAAGGCTATGAGGTAAAAGGCAAAGAAGGAAAAATTTGTTTACTCAAGAAATCCCTATACGGTCCAAAGTAGTCACCGAGAGAATGAAATGCAAAGTTCAATGATTTCATGTGCAAACAACATTTTCAGAAGAGTTAATATGATCCATGCGTGTATTACAAAAGAAAAGCAGTTGATGACATGATATATCTTCTCCTATATGTAGATGATATGCTCATTGCATCAACATAGAGACAACAGATTGTGACTCTAAAACAATTACTAAGCAAACAGTTTGAAATGAAGGACCTAGGACCAGCGAGGAAAATACTAGGTATGGACATTTTCAGAGATAGAAAATAGAGCACAATAAAACTGTCACAAGAAAGCTACATCAAGCAGATCCTAAACACATTCAACATGAGTGATAGCATATCAGTTTTTACACCCCTTGGGGTTCAGTTCACGCTAACGAGCATCTCAACAGGCGAAGAAGAAACTGAGACAGAGGGTATGGAAGACATACCTTATATAAGTGCAGTAGGAAGCTTGATGTATGTGATGGTCGGGTCTCGGCCAAATCTCGCTTATTCCATTGGCATTGTTAGCAGGTACATGCCAAAACCAGGAAAAACACATTGGTTAGCGGTTAAATAGATAATGAAATATCTAACATATGCATCAAAGATCAGCCTAACATTCAAGAAGGACACAAAATTCAGAATCAAAGGTTCTTGTGATGCAAATTTTGGTTCAGACTTACATAACCGCAGATCAATTTCAGGGTATGTTTTCACAATAGGAAACAACACAATAAGTTGGAGATCAAGACTACAGAAAGTAGTAGCGTTGTCTACAACAAAATCTGAGTACATATCACTATCAGAAGCTAGCAGAGAAGCAGTGTGGATTCATGGAATATGCGAAGAAATGAAACTATGTACAGGAACAGTTGAAATATACTGCGATTCACAAAGTGCAATCTATCTATCGAAGAACAGAATGTGCAGAGAGAGAATAAATTATATTCAGATAAAGTACAACTACATCAGAGAAGTGACAGAAGACAAAATGATCAAAGTCACCAAAATCCACACATCAATCAACCCAACATATATGTATACAAAGGTCATACCTGCAGAGAAGTTCAAAGGCTGCATGCAGTCTTTGAGAATGGAAGAAGCCTAAGAGGTACTGCATGAGCTTCCGTCTGGTAGATCTGAAGACGGAAAGCTAAGATCTGTTGAAACCTGTGTAGCTTCAACTGAAAGAAACAAAGAAAAAAAAGGAGTTAGTTTCTATCACTAACTCAAAGGTTAAAGTCAGTCAGAGATTCGAGAGCATGAATCTATGTATTGATAACAAGGTGCTAAGAGAAATGACACTTACATGAAAGGAGATGGACAGTCGCGAAGGTTGTTGGTCGAGAGCTGCATCAACAACAAGGAAGAAGAACGGTCAGATCTAGTAGAGTAAAATGCGGAAATAAGGGAAAACTTACTACTTTCTTCGTAAATCTGAGATATGTGGAAGAGGTAGAAAGGTTTTTTCCCTTACTGGTTTCCTTTTGCTCGGACTCAGATCCTCCGTGGTTTCATCGCCAAGTTCACCGGAAAGAAAAAAACAAAAAAAGGTCAGTGAAGCTGAACCGACAGATCTGTCAAGAAATGACCAGATATATACTTGCATGTGTCACGAAACTCAAGGAATGCTTGGAAGGGAAGGAGACTTACCGAGAAGTTGAGTCGTCACCGGGAAGAAGCTAAGATCCTCCGACGATCTTGAGCTCCTCTGGAAGAACAAGGTGCGTAAAGGAAGTAGAGCTTAGCTCTAGAAGATTCAAGGCACCGGAATCATTCTTCACAGAGAAAGGAAGAAGAAGAGACAAGAAGATGAGAGGAGAAGACAAGAGAGAGTTTCAAAGCGGCTAGGGTTTGTCACTCATGAAACGACAAAGGTGGAGTTTATTGGTTTTGTCGTATCAATTATGGACTGTGGGCCGAGCCGGTAACCCATTAAGCAATTGACCTTCTTAATGGGACTAAGGCCAACATCGGCCCAAGTCTTTCTGTTGCTCGTTTAAAGGTTTTGGACCGAGCGAAGGCCCAACATCGGCTCATCAACGAACCTGACCAGAATATAGGCTAGGTTCATTGTCTTCTTCCTTTAGCTTTTTTCCCGCGATTTTCACCATTTTTGTACAGAGAGAAAAGCTTCTATAACAGAGAACAATAATATGGTGATAATGGATTCCAGATTAATTTCCGAAAAGAGATGTATTTACTGATTTCTCAATGAGGAATTCTATAACCTCGAGTGTTTGAAATCTTTCTTTCGCGAACCAAAATTCAATCCGAATCAATCGAAACCTCAATTCTCTAATCCGCATTGAAATTGAGCTGTTTACTCGAGCCGATGCTTTAACACTAGGAGCTAAATCTGACTTAGTTTCATCACTTTCTATGTTCAGCTGTCGTTTGTTGCTCGCCGTACTCAGTCATCATTTCTCTTTTGATTTGGTGAGTTATGCTGACATGTATGTCTTTACACAAATATTTCTTATTTTTCAATAAATCAGCTTTGTTCTTCTTACATTCCGTGTTTTGATTATAAAAGAACACTAATTGTTGTTAGAAGTTGAACGGTTTGTGCTTGCTTCATATTTTTCTATTTGGCTCACTTATATAAGTGTTGTTTATATTAATGCAGAACATATGCTCGCCTTTTGCAACATTTGTAGTTTTGAGTGAGTTTTTTTGTTTGATTTATTTGGTTCATAAATTGTCTGATGTGTGGAGACTGTATGAGTTAGTTTTTTTTCTTTGGTTTCTTCACGTTTGCGTGTTTTGAATTAAGAGTTGCTTCGTGTTTGTCTGTGTGTTATGTTCTATTTCATATATTTGAGTCATAGGCAGTCTTTATTTCTTGTGAGCTCTTCTGTTTTGCTATGAAATTATCCTCTTTTGATTTGAACTTATTATGACCGAATTACTTTTTTCTTCTCTTTGTTCTAATGATTTGGATTCGAAACAGGGAAAAAAGCAGGTTAAGATCTCCTGGCTAATCTTTTTGATTGTTTTTGTTATGCTTGTGATCCCTTGCATAGTAGGATGGTTCTTAGTGGACCTTTGACTGAGGAAAAAGGCGATGATGATGACAAAGTATTGTCTCCTCATCAGGTTCTCATTTTTCAAATTCTTTCTTCCATTGTTTGATACTCTCTTGTCTTGTTTTGTCTATCTTAATTTCTAAATTTTGTTTCAGCTACTTCAATTCAGAATGGGAAACAGGTCCATCATAAAACTTTTGCGCTGGTGATCGCTTTGATTTCCATCTTATTTTTGCCTTCTTAGCTTTTAATATCGCACAATTCATCAAGAAGGCTTTGGAGGATCACATTTTGTTATTGCCTTGATTCTCTTAACCATTGTGAACAAACGATAGTTTCTGTCTAGTCAGTAAGAGAAAACAATATAAAGAGAGAGCGAGCTTTTTAATGATCTTTTGTAAAATGATCACATTTTTGTTTTTGATGAATAATTAGGTTTGTTGAGAGACAGACTAGAAGGTTTGTTGGTCTAATTTTTATGATTTTACCTTAACTTTGGATCCTTTTAACTTCGAAATGTAAGAATATCATATGGAAAAATTAGTAAGTATATAAGTTAACTTCACGAACAAAAACAAAATAGGTTATACAGTATTTAAGATCAAACTACAAATGTTTTATGCTTGTCTATTGGAAATATAAATTATGATTATCTGTTTAAGGGGTTCATATACTTGGGTATTAATAATTGACCACCAATTGACCATCATTTGATTAATAAAATATGCATAACAGAAATCCATAATAGAGAGACTTGATATAAAGCGGTTCTAAATTATTTCTATTTATACATGATGCAAATACATTTTAGTATTTCTCATGAAAAGTCTATATATTTTTATATATAGGAAACATGCATTTTTATAAAAGTTTACGTTGTAGAATTCATCTAAAGTTTACAGAGCTAACTAGCTCAATTATTTCTAAAATTCACACATACTTCATTATATTATAGAACCATATCAAACTGGTACAAAAGCAAATAAAGTATCAAACACATATAGGACAATACAAAACAAATTTTTTAAAAATTAAAACATGCTTTAAATGCAGTTTTATAAAATTTACATTGGAAACTTCACCTGAAGTCTACTATTTATAAGCACGACATTTACACAAAGTCTACTTTATATATGAGAAGACTTTAGATGATGTATTTATATATAAGTAGACCTCAAGTGAAGTACGTGTTTATGTTATTTTTGTATTTAACTAAATATTGAGTTTTATGTTGTAGACTTCACATGAATTCTACTTTTAAAAGAGTAGATTTGCAATTACCCAGATATATATATATATATATACACATATTTGTAGACTTCACATGAAATCTACAAGGATTCCGGAAAAACTAGTAGACTTCCCATGATATTACAGACTTCACGTGAAATCTACTATAGAAAACAGTAGTTATTTTTGCAGTTGACTAAATTTGACTTTTAGTACAAAGGTCTGCACGTGAAGTCTGCGACAACACAGACTACATGTGAAGTCTGCAGCGTAGTTAGAGCAGACTTCAGGTGAAGTCTACTTAATTTAAATAAATAATTACTCTTTCAAAAGAAATTGTAGACATTATGCGAAGTCTTCATTATCTTAGTATTTAAATCACAGACTTCAATATAAAAGTATACTTCACATGAACTCTATGAAATTAAAGCACACTTCACATGAAGTCTGCGATTTTACACTTATTTCCAGATTTTTTTGGGTTAAATAAGAGTTATTTTGGTCAATTTCAAAACTAACCCTTTTACAAAACGTAGATTTCATCTTAAGTCTGCATGTTTTCCGCATACTTCAATTGAAGTCTACATAAAAATCAAATTTTTAGTCAGTAGAGTTCAAGTGAAGTTTTCGTTTAATTTGTTTTGTATCCAAACAAGATGTTAGACTTCACTTGAAGTCTACTTTCGGCAAATTTATGAAATATGTCCAGAATGTCTAACTAAATTGTTAATCTTATTTTTAGTTCCTAAATGGACCCGAGAATTGTAAGCTTTAAAAATTTTGAAATAGTAAAATTAAAATTAGAGAGATTTATGGATAGAATGAAGAGAGAATGTGAGAGAATGTGGTTGAAGATGGTGAATAAGCAAAAGTAAGAAGAGCTCGAGAATTGATAGATACATTAGCATTTACAACTTTCTTTTTTGATTTGTAATGGTTGTTGGTTGAATTGAAAAATATGAAATTTTGGTAAATATTTGAGGTTAGATGAATACTTTCTTAATTTTATGTTTTGCAAAAAAAAAAAAAAAAGTAATGGCGTAATCAAAATTATATGAAGAACCAAGGATAATTTGGAGAAATTTTCAGAAAGAAATTTTGAAGGGTTATTTCACCCATTGACCAAAGTCAATTGATTATGTTAGAAACAATCCCTTAAAAATATAAAATGAAAACATATCATCCAGGTATTATCTGCTCCAGGTATCTTCAAATTTAAAATATTTTCATATACTAATTATAATAATTAATTTAGAATTTGTTATCGTTGATCATCATCAATATTACCTTTTGTAATTGTGAGTAATAGGATTTTTAGTTTCGTTGATCATCATTATCTTTAGATTTGTCAATAGTATATTATTTTTCGTCCATTTTCCTTGCCTATTACTCTTGTTATCATATTCTTGTCAGCATTGCATATTATTTTAAAATTATATTTTTGTTTTGTTTTAAAGCAGATAATTAATATGTCAACTTCAAAAACTATAGCGTCCGACACATCATATACGACTGTTTACACATAGAACTGGACCTAAATTTAGAAAGAGTTTTACATATTTGAAATTGAAAAGTTAACTTGTTTTGTCAAAGCTAATTCCATTAGAAAAGTTAGGACATATAAAAAAGTGGCCATTAGGAGTTCTTCTAAGATTTTCGTAGAATAAATTTATGTGGTCAGCAAAAATATTGCATGAACTTTTTTCAAATGAACTAGTGATGAATAAGAAGTTTTCAAACACTTTGTTAAGGGCAAACAATAAGATTTTCTTTGGAACAGGCCAAGATAATTACTTGGCTAAACTGTGAAGTTTATCCTCCAGACAATAAGGATGTCGAGGATGATCTTTGATTTTAGAGACAATTTGGGTTAACAGAAAAAAATATATATTTTACTAAAGGAAAAAACTATTGGTTGCAAGGATTGTGACAGAAAAGAAAGAATTAGACTAGTTTACTTGTTTTTGGTTTTCTGATTTCTGCTAACTCGTCATTTGAGGAGAGGAATTACGCCAAAAGTGGTTTCCTTGGTTACTGGTCTTACTTTTTTTTTTTGAAAATATCTCTTGCGACAAGTAGCTTTCCAAAATTTAATTTAATTGATTTTCGAGGTTGAGTTAGATTTGAGAAAAATTTTCATATAATGTATATGGCTTTGTAGAATTACAGTTTGGGTATATGAAGCTACTATTGCAATTGGAAAAAAATGAAAATGAAAAACTAGACATGATGGAGTTTCCCCCAATAAGAAAAAGATGCAAATATGATTTTCCTAAGAGAAACGAATTGGTACGTTGGTTGCTCTCTTTTGCAACAACCAAATAAATACAACAAATGCGAACAACTAATCGTTGGAAGCACTTGAGGTTCGAATCCTCAAGGAGTTTAGAACTAACAAGATCCGATTGCAATGAATTGATTCAAGCTAGAGAAGATAAATGTAATTTTTGGAAACACTTAATACTAACAACTTAATGAGAGAAAAATTGATAAAACAAACAAGATTCAAATGATAAGACTAATGGATCTAAGGCTAGGCAATTTAACCAAGGTGATAAGACACTATTCAAACAAGTCTAGGGTTCATAATACAAGTATCATCCTAGGGCATGAAACTCATTCAATCTAGATTAATCACTCTCGTGGCATCAACTCCTATCCAAGTAATAGGCACACTAAACTTTTATTTGTCAACTAAAGCTTAACAAGCATTAAACACAAGTTCACAAAAAACCATTTAACATTAGCTCTCGTTGGATAGGGAAAGAAAACACACAAAAATGTTATTTCCAGAATTTTATCGGACACCTTTCAAGTGATAAACTTCCTTCCATCTAAATCACTAGTTGATCAAGTTGAATATAGCATTAAGCACACCTTGATTGGAGGATCTAGAGATCTAGTAACCCTAACAACAAGAATCAATAGTTAAACCCCTGGATCTACCTAACCTTTAACCCATTAAGAGAGTACTCACACATAGTCACACAAATAATATTCCACCAAGAACATGATTAAGAGGTTACTCTTATAAGAATGAACACAAAGATGCTCATAAATCTATTAGAAAATCCTTCAAAGTCTTCTCAAGACCTCCAAGTCTTCAAACAAGTAACCAAAAGATAAAGATTCAAATATTTGCCAAAAGTGTGCAAAAAAGTAAGTTGGTGGCTTGGGTCAAGGGTCCTTACCTGTACATAGTGAATATTAAAACCCTAAAAACGTATTAGGTTGGCCCGGGACAAACCAGATCGGTCCTAATATAAAAGAATGTGATCAAATGGTTCCAAGTCACAGGTCTTGGCCGTGAATGGCTTTGTATCGGGCTGCGACTCAGCCAAGTTTGGCTTGGCTTTGGGGAAAACAAGACCCGGTTTGCGGCCGCTATCAGGTGTAGAACAGGCTGCGAGTCGTCAGGTATTGGCCGCGATCAACATCAGAAGAGGGGCTCTATGTCGCGGCCACTGTTGTGTATGAACCGGGCCATAACTTGATGGGTCTCGACTGTGATCTTACTGTCACGTCTGCATCGGCCTAGACTTGGTTTGGTTCGGCTACGCCTTTGTTCGCAAGTCTTTTTCATTCCTTCCTTCACTCCTTAGCCTAGATTCCAATGCTTCCTCCTTCTTACTCCATGTTATCCATGCTCCATCCTTATCTACTCACCAAGGCTCCATTCACCTAGAAGAAGACCCAAAACAGAAAATATGTAAGCATCTAGCTCTCAACTATAATGATGCAAAATGAATATATAACTACACTAAAGTGGCAAAATGTGACACCAAACTGATTCAAAATAGACTAAATGATGCATGAAAACGCGACTAATTACAATGTATATCATACGGCCTAGTTATTCATTATTAGTTAAGTATTTTAAGATTTTGTTGCTTTTTAAATGCATTTACATGGTTCTTCTCCACCGAAAGAAGCTTAGATTTTTTGTTTGTTATAATGCATTTGCTTTGAATTCTATTCAAGATTTTGGCTACTCACCTTTATGTTTGAGGTGAAATTTTTTTTGAAATGTGTTTATTCTTGCTACTTGTTACCATCTATCTTGCTTTACATATGAAAATACTACTTTGTGATAATTTATGACCAAGAATTCTACTCTGCTCAATCTATTTTTGTTTCTTTTATTCTTATGATTATATGATCTTTTTCAGTTTAACTATTGATGGCTATGTTACGTTATATCTATAGCTTTGTATATACGTTTTAAGATTTATGTACGAATGTTGGATTCTAACAACTATTTCAGATGAGTAGCAACTAAATTTTGATGTTGATTGACTAACTACTTAAAACGAAACAAGTGTTTCGTTGACTAATTAACATTGAACGTTGCTATACATTTTCTCAATTACTCTTGTATATAAACGTATATACGTAGATTTCAATCCTTTTTTACTTTAAATTAGTCACAACTACAACATTTTTATAACAAATCTAAACATGTAAATATCCTTCTCATATTTTTTTTTCTTTTTCTATATACTATTAAACATGTTAAAAATTTATTTATCATTAGAATTTAAATCTCATTGTCAAACTATTCTCACAAATTTTCATAAATGGAGTTATTGATAATGATTTGCAGAATCTATGGTTTGATGAAAACAAAGATGACATAGTTGATAATTTGTTATTGCTGATAAATGGAAATACCCAAAAAAATTTTGAGAAATACGTTTGGAATGATAAAGAAAAATTAGATGGACCTGAGAAAAGAAACAAGAGGAAGATAAAAAAATATACACTAAAGAGGAAAAAAAGCCGGAGTGAAAAATAATAAACGGTAATGAGATTGAAGTTTCTAAGGTGATTGTTGAATATGTCTAAGTGTTGAAGAGTCTCTAAAAGAGATAGAAGGTTTCAAGTCAAAGCTTCAAAAGGTCATGTGGGGCTCTATATGACTATTTTACCAGACAAGGGAGGGTAGAAGAGTAATTAACCTCAGCCCAAAAGAGTGTTTCTTTGTCTTCTCCAGATGCAGCAGAAGGTACAACTGCTGCAGGTTCATAGCTGCAGGTTCAGAGCGGCAGGTTCAGAACTGCAGGTTTCTGCAGGAATTCGCAGAGAGTTGTTGAGGGGCATTGGGAATATGTTTTGTCTTGTATAAGTATGTATTGACTTGAGTCTCTTTTGTTAGCAAGCAAGTAAGAAAGCAAAAAGAGAGACTAGAGAGAGAAACATACACAATTGTGTGTAAGGAAGTGGCTGTGAGTTTACAGTTACTTCAAGGGTTTGTGTAACCAAGTCTTCTAGTGGATTCCGAGTTAATCTTGGCGAGACGTAGTGTTTCCACACCGGAAACGTGAACTCGTTAACTTGCTGTGTGCTCTGTTCTTTTCTTGTTTACAAACACACGAGTGACCCCAAAACAGAGAGTGATTGAGAGAGATTGACAACACACAAAGGCAAAAGACTGAACCTTTGTCAACAAATTGGTATTAGAGCTTGTGTTCAAGGCTAAATGTTAAAGAAAGGTGAAGTCTTTGGTGATAAAGGTGTGAGCTTTGTCAGCTTTTCAGTCACATGGCTTCACGGAGAGTTGAAGTTGAACGCTTTGATGGGGAAGGAGACTATATTCTCTGGAAGGAGAAGTTGTTGGCACACATGGAGTTGGGCTTGATAGAAGGACTTGGAGAAGAAGAACAACCCACAGAAGAGGAACCTCCAGTCCCATAGACAGCTGAGGCTAAGCATCAAAGTAAAGCCACACCTCAGGGTGTACCTACAATAGCACAGCAAGAAGATAAAAATCTCAGAGAGAAGCGAGCAAAGGCCAGATCTACCATCATTCTCAGCGTGGGTAACAATGTCCTGAGGAAAATCATAAAAGAAAAAACTGCTGCAGGTATGATCAAGGTTTTAGATCAGTTGTTCATGGTTAAGTCACTCCCAAATCGCATATACTTGAAGCAAAGACTCTATGGTTACAAGATGTTGGAGAGTATGTCGATAGAGGAGAATGTTAATGATTTCTTCAAGCTGATATCAGATCTAGAGAACGTTAAAGTCTCAGTTTCAGACGAGGATCAACCTATTGTGTTACTCATGTCTTTACCTAAACCGTTTGATCAGCTCAAGGAGACTTTAAAGTACTGTAAAACCACTCTTGCTCTTGAAGAAATAACAGGAGCAATCAGATCTAAGATACTGGAGCTGGGTGCTAATGGTAAACAAGTCCGAAGCAGCTCAGAAAGTCTGTTTGTTCAAGAGAGAGGCAGATCTCAGAGAAGAGATAAGAGTGTGGGAAGAAACAAGAGCCAGGGCAGAACAAAATCCAGAGACAAGAAAGTTTGTTGGATTTGTGGCAAAGAGGGACATTACAAGAAGCAGTGCTACGTGTTGAAGGAAAAAAAAACAAGAAGGAGACTAACCTTACAGAAGGTGGTGAGTCTTCAAGTACAGCTGAACATGCTCGTGATGTAACAGCTTTCACAGTTTCAGAGGTGTTGAGAAGCGAGAGAGATCAAATCAAGCACCAGTGGGTCATGGATACAGGGTGTTCTTTTCACATGACTCCAAAGAAAGGATGGTTCATTGATCTGGATGAAACTAGGACTGGAAGAGTGAGGATGGCTAATGAAACACACTCAGAAGTAAAAGGAGTTGGAAGCATAAGGATCAAGAATGATAGTAACACCATTACCAATGTCAGATATGTTCCTCAAATGTCTAGGAACCTGATTTCTATGGGAACGCTAGAGGATTCAGGGTGCTGGTTTTAGCCAAAGGATGGGATCCTTAAGGTTAACAGAGGCTGCAGTACATTGATGAAGGGTAAAAGAAAAAACACTCTCTATATATTGCAGGGAACAATGTTGATAGAAGAAGCAAACTCCACAACAACTGCAAAAGATGAGAGTAAGCTTTGGCACAGCAGGCTGTGTCATCTTAGTCGAAGTGGAATGGAAATGTTGGCTAATAAAGGTTGTTTCCAAGCTGATAAGATGATAGGTGTAGAGTTTTGTGAAGATTGTGTGTATGTAAAAACAAAGAGAGTTAGTTTTGGTTCAGCCAAACATCTGACAAAACAGAAGTTTGAGTACATACATTCAGATCTTTGGGGGTCACCCTCAGTCACAAATTCTCTGGGAAACTATCAATACTCCATTAACCTTCATTGATGATTACACTAGGAAAGTGTGGATCTACTTCCTAAAGAAAAAGGACGAAGCATTCGGAACATTTGTCGAGTGGAAGAAGATGGTTGAGAATCAGTCAAACAGGAGGGTGAAGACACTAAGAACAGACAATGGTCTAAAGTTCTATAATCAAGAGTTTGATGGTTTCTCAAGCAAGAGGGAGTTGTTAGACACATGACATGTGCATACACGCCTCAGCAGAATGGTGTTGCTAAACAAATGAACAGAACAATAGTCGAAAGGGTCAGAATCATGTTGAGTGAATCTGGTTTGGAGAAAAGGTTCTGTGCAGAGGTAGTAGTGACTGCAGTCTTCATTATCAACAGGTCACCAGCCTCTGCAATTGATTTTCAGATACCTGAGAAGTTGTGGATAGGAAGTTTACCAAACTACAACACACTGAAGAGTTTTGGTTTCATTGTGTATGTCCATTCAGATCAAGGAAAGTTGAATCCAAGAGCAACAAAGGGTGTGTTTCTTGGATACCCATCAGGTGTAAAAGGGTACAGGGTCTGGCTATTAGATGAGAGGAAGTGTGTGATCAGCAAGGATGTGGTCTTCAAGGAAAATGTGATGTTTAAAGAGGTTGAGAAACAAGGTAAGGAACCAGAAGCATCACAACAGAATGAAACAGTCCCGGTAATAGTTCCGCTGGTACACATTGGAAAAGAAAGGGATTGTGTTCAAGGTGGGGCTACACAGAGTAACACTGATGACAGAAACACTAAGGTGGAAGAGACAGAACAAGGATCTGATTCAGAATCAGAAAGTGAAAGCATGCTGCAAAACTTGACAGATTATCAGCTAGCTCGGATAGAGCAAGGAGAAACATCAAACAGCCAAGATAGTTTGATGAGTTTAGTGACTCAGACTTTTCATATAATATGACAGAAGATGGAGGCTTACAGGAGCCAGAAAGTTATCAAGAGGCTCTTGAAGATTCAGACAGCGAGCTGTGGATAGAAGGCATGGATGAGGAGATGGATTCTCATATGAAAAATCACACTTGGGACGTGACTACAAGACCAAATAATGTTAGAGTTATTGGCTGCAAGTGGGTGTATAAGAGGAAATCAGGAATTATGGGGGTTGAGACGCCAAGATTCAAAGCAAGATTAGTAGCCAAGGGCTACTCACAAAAGGAAGGAATCGATTTTGAGGAAATCTTTTCACTGGTGGTCAAGCACGTTTCCATCAGGTTGATGTTGTCCGCAGTTGCTTGGTTTGACTACGAGTTGGAACAACTTAATGTCAAAACAGCATTCCTTCATGGAACTTTGGACAAAGTGATTTATATGGAGCAACCCGAGGGTTATGAGGATGAAGGAGGGGAAGATAAAGTTTGTCTTCTAAGGAAATCCTTGTATGCATTAAAACAGTCCCCAAGGTTGTGGAATCAAAGGTTTGATTCGTTCATGAAAGTTGCAGGGTATTCAAGGAGTTTACATGACAGCTGTGTGTACTTTACAGAAACAGAAACAGAGCTGAGGACATATTCACTTCTTTACGTGGATGATATGTTAATTATGTCCAAGGATAAAGACACAATCAAGGAGTTGAAGGAAACGTTAAACTCTGAGTTTGAGATGAAGGACTTGGGAGATGCGAAGAAGATCTTAGGAATGGAGATAAGAAGGGAGAGAGAAGCTAATCTTCTAGAGCTATTCCAAGAAAGTTATCTGCAGAAAGTTCTCAAAACAAGTGTGTGTAAGGAAGTAAGAAAGAAAAAAGAGAGACTAGAGAGAGAAACAGACACAAGTGTGTGTAAGGAAGTGGCTATGAGTTTACAGTTGCTTCAACGTTTTGTGTAACTAAGTCTTCTAGTGGATTCCGAGTTAATCTCTGCGAGACGTAGCGTTTCCACACCAGTAACATGAACTCGTTAACTTGATGTGTGCTTTGTTCTTTTCTTGTTTACAAACACACGAGTGACCCCAAAACAGAGAGTGATTGAGAGAGATTGACAACACACAAAGGCAAAAGACTGAACCTTTGTCAAGAGTGATGAATTCAAAGATGGAAAAAATTAAAGAGGGCATCAAAGAAATTTATGAAATTAATAAGATTATTGAATCGAAGATGGAAAAAGTTGAGGTTGTTGTCAAACAATTACAAAAAACTAGACTTTTTCATGATGAATTTGTGAAGGAAAATGATTTCAAGAATAATATCACATGTTATAACAAGCCAACTGCAAAAAAGAAGCCTGTACATAGTGGTGTTAAACGTGCTTTGTGTCGCAGATCTGTCCCGATAAGACTCTCATGCATGCTGGTCTGAACACTATAATATATGTCCGCAAAGTAGTAGGTCTCATGGGTTAATTCACTAGGAGCAGCAATTTAAACGATTGGAACATTGTAACTGTGGGTTACACGCAAAATTAAAAAAATATAAATTAATTTTTGACTTTTTGTTGAGTGTTGCTCATTTGTCAACAAATCGATGTGATTGAAGTTGATGGAGCTTACTATGTGGTGCAACAGCGGACTGGTTTCACCTCAAACTCTGGATTACGGCGATAAAGAGGGACATGCTTTTGTCTAGAACTCGAATTCACAAGACAAGGAGAGTTGGTAAGACAAAGTCTTGATTTGCTTCATTGAATAAAAAAACGGCTAACTCCAAAGGACTACACAACTCTTGACTTAAATATAGAAACCCTAGTGTTTCCTATACTTTTATTGGACTCGAGATAGTGGGTCTAAATTATTGAAGCAATAAAAGACCACATAAATTGGCCGATTCAACTCTTAGGCCTAAAAGGCACATCATAGGATTTAAATAGAAAATGCCCTAAATTGGACTTTATTAACTGACTCAAAATGAAGGAAGTAGGCCCATGTTTACTTTTTCCCTTTCTCATAACAACCTTGAGACACGAGGTGCAGCTCACATTGCACTTAGGAAAGTCAAGCATGTATATTGACTGTGGATCTGACCTAGAAACCTCCTCTTATCATGCGGGATTAAGCACAGAAGTTTGGACACTAAAATTCGCTTATATTTGGACATTAAATATATAATCGTAATCCGCTCCATAACAGAGCAGTTTAAGCATAACCTACAAATTTGAAATCTGCATATTAATACCTTTATCCGCGATGAATTGCGGGTGGGCCAGCGGGTTACCACTTCCGTGGTAAACAAACTCGAATAGACTACTAACAGACCATATCGCCATAGGCATTTGATAATCTAGTCGGAATGAACGATCAACTCGCTTAGCGCCGATTCACACCTCAGACATTTGATCCCTCGAGCTGAGCATGTGAATCTCTTAAGTGGTTTGGTTAGACGCTCTACCAAACACCCATCAGTGCTAGAGCGTCTCAGAACAAGCCCCAGTTGATCAGAATTAACCTAGTGATGATAACACCAAATCAAAAAAGACTTAATAAATCTAACCCTAAGCGACCTAGAAAACCTAAGCGTCACGTAGACGTAACTCATCCTCAGGAACCTTAAGTGACTACTCAGAACTCATGAGTTTAACAACAAGAACAAATTCAAAGTTTGAATGCATCAATAAAGAAATTTAACAAGGTATGAAATCAACGCAGAATGTAAAACTGAATTGCATAAAATAAACTCGAAATCAGAAGGTTGTGTTTGATTATAAAAGCTCTAAGTTCGCAAGAAAATCAATTTTAAAAACTAGGATTCGGGTTTTGCAACATGTCAGAATATTTATACTAAACTCATAGCAAAACCCTAGATAAACTCGGCCCAATGCACAGTGAATTTTAGCGTCGATCTGGCCGAATAGTGGAAAGAGTAGTAGTGCGTTTGAGCTTGCCCTCCGGAGTGGGTACTCGAGTTTAGCTCGAGTGTGTGAACTCGGGATTTTGTGCGCGTGAGTACTCGAGCTGTAGCACGTGTGAGCTCGAGCTGGCGCGTGAGTGAGCTCGAGCTAGGACTCAAGTACAGCTCAAGCTGGCGCATGTGTGGGCTCGAGCAGGGGCTCGAGTACAGCTCGAGCTGGTGCGTCATAGGTGAAGTCGATCGGAGCTCCTCTTTGTCCAAAACAGACTCAATCGTACCCGATCTCATTCCAGGGTCCTCGTATAAACGCTTCCAATACCTAAAAACTCACGAAATGTAGTATGTATGCGGATGCATATGAATGTGTATGAATGAGGCTATTTAGACTCCAACTAAATGAGAATGTATCAGAGATGTACGTATAATATAGTTAAATGATGCTCCTAAGACGTGCTAAAAACGTGTACACATCATAAGTCAACTAAAAACAAGTGATGAACAATTTTAAAAGAAAACTCAAATTGTATTAGACAATTATAAACATAAAGTTTTAATCTGGCTATTACAAAGAGAAACACTTATGTTGCACAAAAAAAGTAGAAACTAGGTTGTTCACTTTTGGTCAAAACCAAGAGTATTTATAGTGAATTTAGCTAAAACCTAAAACAACTCTACCCATAAACAGTGGCCCATCAAGTTGCAAGTTTTGATTCAACTTGGCCCATATGCTGAAGTGGCCTGTCAACTTAATTAGTAATAGAGTCCACTCGACCAGATAGGTTGAGTGGAACAATCAACATGGGTAATGCAGTGCTCACTTGACCTCGAGCTTGGGTGGAGAAAACAGTCCACCAAAGAGTCCAGTGGGAGAGCAGATGCGACCCATGACTCGGGTCTGGTGGTGGACGTGACTAGTGACTCGAGTGGTATCCTCGAGTTTGTTATGTTATGTCAACTATGGGCAATGAGTTCATAGACTACCGGAGTGGAATCAAATATATATATATATGTCTGCTAGATGATGTGTGTTTTTATTGGTGTGTTCTTAATCATCATGTTGCATTATTATCACATAAATTGCATGTAATCTCATTTTAGATCACATTGTGTATAATTCATGCATTAGAGTTCATAGGCCATGCATTTGGAGGCTTTGGGCATATGGAAAGAAGCATGCATGACAGGTGTTCGATGAAATCCCAGATGACCTATTTAGAGCTTTTCTTCTATAGCCTTTGAGAGACTGATGATGTAGGGATTAGTGGTTTTAGTGAGCTTGTCTTTAATGTTTCTTATTCATTGAATCGACAAATGAGAGTGTAGTTTAATACATTGTCTAGGATAAAGTTTATTGCCATGAGAGTCGGATGTTCCATCATTGAACTGTTTTGTCTCATGCCCTAGGTTGTGCTTGTAGTATAACCTTTTTCATCATTGATTGATTACCTTGCCTAATGATCGATTGTCGTGCCTAATATCATTCGCCTTTTATCATAGTTTCTTGCTAGCTTGCTTAATGTGCTTTACTTTCTTATTGCATTTGCTTTTGCTTGTTTAAGTTGCTTTTGTCTTGGGTTATGTTTGATGTTTGGTTCTTGCTTTGCTTAAGTTTGGTTTTGGTTACATGTTTGCTTAATTCACTCACTATTGATCTCTCTAGCTTAATCTAGAATTCACATAGTCATATTGTTGCCAACCTTAGTTACTTGTGGGATTGATCCTCAAGTGCTCACAATTACATGTTTGACGTGCATTTGTTGTATTTTAATTAAGACTTGCTTGACAAATTAGCACTCCATCACAAGAGTGGATTCAATCCAACCTGTCAGCCATAGTGGAATCAACTTGACATGTCAGCCAGAGTAGAATCAACTCGACTTGTCTGCATGAGTGTAATCAACTCGACATATTTGCTATAGTGGAATCCACTCGACCTGTTAATCAGAGTGGAATCAACTCGACCTGTCAGCCATAGTGGAAGCAACTCGACATGTCACCATATTTGAATCAACTCGACTTCTCTGCCAGCGTGGAATCAAGTTCACTTTTCTGTCATAGTGGAATTAACTCGACCACTGACTCGAGCATGAGGGGATGAGCTACATCAGTAAGATAACATTGACCACTATCTCGAGAAAGAGTGGATGAGATGCATCAGTGGGATTAACTTGACCATTATCTCGAGCAGGAGCGGGGGCATTGGGCTTAATTTTCCCATCATTTGTTCCATTCAGTTTTAGAATGCACTTTCTTCTCAAGTCATGTTGTTCCCTGTCATATCTGGTCCGAACCAGTCTTCAAATGTGCTTAATTCTTCTTGAAAACAATTTCAAATGAAAAGTGTATGCAATGAAAATGCAAATTAAGAAAATGAAGAGAAAGCGATTCAAACATGATGCAAATGCTACATATATGTATGCAGACTGTACTAAATTAGTCACTAAAACTAGTGAATATACATACATATCCAACCTTTTAACATTTGTTTGAAGCGTTGGCCAAATTTATGACATCGAGACAACCTGTAATGTTCAATCTCTTCTCATATGTTCCTCCCTGTGTAATTTCGTTCTTAATTTGAGTTCGATTCTAGTGTGTGGAATACATTGGATAAAGCCACAAAACAAGAACCCCTCATGAAAAGTATACTCAGTGGTTTTCCTTGTCGTGACATCCTCTAGAATGCACTTACATAATAGGTATGTTGGGTAAAATTCAACACACATATCAAACCCTACCACATAAACTCTAAGGATGTCGAGTGATGAGCCTCTATGGCTTAAAGCGTCGATGACCTTATTGATTACTCCGAATGTATATTGGATTACAAATGTGAATTGCCAGAGGTATCCAAACTATATGGTATATCGGGAGGAAAACTTAGTCTGACATGTGAGATGTTTTAAAGAATCAAATTCTATGTACAACACAATTTATTTATGCAATAGGCTCATTTGCCAAAGCTTCACGGACTGGACAACAACATAGAATTCAAGATAATGAGCGATATATCAAGTGCACCCTCTAGAAAATTTCTTACTAAAGTTAGCAATATGTGTACCTTTCTGGCTGACTACAACTCATATCCTAAATTTTGATGCATCACTGTGAACTTCGAAAACAAATGAGAAATCTAGTAGTGCTAGCACAGGAGCGTTATTCAGCTTTTGCTTAATCTTTTCAAACGCTGAATTCACTCAGGGAGTCTAGTGAAACCCTCATTAGCGCATATAGCCAATGATTGACGCCATGATTGTACTAAAATAGGGTACAAAGTGTCTGTAAAAGGAGGCGAAACCGTGAAAACTACGTACCTTATCCAACAGATTGGTTAACAGATTGGTTGATTGGGGCAAAGACTGAATAGCCTTTATTTTATGTTCATCCACTGAAAGTCCATCGGTGGAAACTATATATCCAAGGAAATGCGCATTGTTTGATGAGGCCAATCTCCTGATCGCCAAAGTAAGGCCATAGCCGTTCGTGACAAATTCGTCAACTCCATTGGCACGCTACTCGAACTGATCGAACTTATAACTAAGATGAACCTATCTCAACTCAGCTTGCCAAGGCCGGACGAGGTTTTCACCAAGCGTTCCACATGAAGCTATACCCCGACCGTAGACTACACAACATGAAGCACTTCTTTGTCCATCGTATTGACCCGGGTACGTTTGTGTTTCACTATTTATGTGTTTGTAGGTGCGATAATCACCATCCCTCCTTAGTCTAATTCTTACATCTAGGTTCGTTCAGTTTAAAAAGATAAGTATAGTTGTCAAACCATGTGTCAACATACTTGCCATTTTTTGACCCTTTAAGTGTCTTTAATTATGTTCTCATTTTGTTAAGAGTGTTTCGTCACTCATTTCCTTTTTTGTTTGTTGTCGACACTATGTTGTCATAATGTCAACATTTGTCACATTAAGACTTGCCCTAGATGGCCCCCAGCCATCAAACCATTATATAAGGTTCCCTTGTGGCATTTGTATTCTTCATCTTTTTTATGAATAAAGAATGAACTTTCTCCTTGATAGAAAACCCAGCCGCCACTCTTCTTTGAGGATTCAAGACGAGAGACAAGTTCATCCTTGTGAGGATTCCAAGGAATCATCACCCTTCTTTGTGGTTATCCTTCAACCATTTCCGCCCATTCTAGTCTCCAAAGATTCGGACTCACCAAAGTTTAATCTATATATTCATATTTCAAGCCCTAACTTCCAAGGCACTCATCATTGTTAGTTCTGAACTCACATTTCTTAATAGTAACATACATATATTCTTGTCTCAGTGCGTGTAGAATATATATCAAGTGTTCATTATGTTTGTCCCAGGATCACATTCATTCTCATGCAATGAGACTCAACTTAAACTACAACCAGACTTGGTTCTCACCAATGATCAATAGCATAAGAGGCATTAAAATCAGACCTAGAATAGCCTAATAATATCCTAGACAATCAATCTCTTGAGCTATGAAGGGTTATCTCCACTTAAACTCTTTCAAGTATTTTCACAAAACACCTTGTAGGTGGGAAACACCTAATCTCATATTCCAATTGATCAAAGAGAAATAAGCATTGAGCTCACTTAAACTAAAGAGATCTAAGCCTATTCAACCCTAAGTAAGCCTAGAAATCCCTAGATCTACCCTAATCTCACCATTTCCTCCAGAACCCTAATGGATCTACTCAAACTTCATGAATAAAAGCTTAAACCCATAAAATGAAATGATTAACATCAAAAGAAAGATCATGATGAGATGAATAACAATGATTAAAAACAGAAATTCAAATAAGCAAAGGATTACAAAAGATGTAAGATTCAAATGAGAGAATTACAGAAAAAATGAGAAAATCTTCTTATTCACGTTTTGAATGTTGCTCTTAGGCTGATCGTTTCATCCATACATTTTCACGAAGTCCCCAATCCTCCAAATTATGCTCTAAAGTACATAAAATCACACCATATGCACATGTATGTGATAAAAACGTTTTTACGGTGTTTTATCAAATACCAAACTGTCTTATGTAATCAATTGTAGTACAGTATAATGTCAAACCACTGGGAGAGCAACTAGCAATCAAGATGTAATCTTTTTATCCTAATCTAAGCCAGATTCGATTTAGTGAGTGGTGATCTAATCTAGGTGAAAACGAAATCCTAAAACAAAGTGCTAAAAACGAGACATGAAATTAGAAATGTAAAAGCAGAGCAGCAATAGCAAAATGAAATGAAGTGCAACACCAAATCTCAACCTAAAAGCAGAGTATTAAAATCACGGAAATTCAATAGAGGAAAAAGGGGTTCTTGAGGTTGAGGATCAATGATTAGGGTATTCCTAGGGGTTCCAGACTTATTTATCAACCTATTTAGATGACCTCTAAGCAAGGAATCACAAAGTAATCACATTCGCTTTCGTGCAATGGGACCTCTCCTAAAAGACAACCTGACTTGACTCTCGCCCAACGATTGGAAATTCAAGAGGCTTTAAGTATGGACCTTACAAAGCATAATAACACCCTAGACAATCAATCTCTTGAGCTAGGAAGATGTTATCTTAAATTAAGCATGTTCAAGTGATTCCCCAAACGCCTCTCGGGGGGGATTCACCAAGAGATCAAATTTCAATTGATCAGAAAGAAACAAGCATTAAGAACACTTAAATTAAAGAGATCTAAGACCTTAATCAAACATAAACAAATCTTGAAATCCCTAAGTTTTCCCCTAATCTCACCCTTTTCTCAAGAACCCTAGACTAACTTACTCAGAATTCATGAAGTGAAACATAGACTCAAAATCGAAAATCAATTGCATAAACTTAAGACTAAAAATCGTAAATTGCTTTGTAAAAGAGATGTCGAAATTTTGCTTGAAAAGATTGTCTATTAAAACTGGAAATTCTAGTACAATTTATAGATCAAAAGATCTTAAAGAAAAAGGAAAAAAATACTTAAAGAGAAAAAGGGAAAATTCCCTAGAAAGAAAAATGGGATATTCCTTTAAAAAGTAAAAAGGAAATCTCCTTAAGAAAGAAAATAGAAAAAGCCTAAAGTAGTTGTTGGGCTTGCACACGTAGGTATTGATGGGCCTTTTTCGCAAAGAAGCCCAAGAAGTCAACCTCGTCAAAAGTCTTAGTTCTGGTCCGTAAATCCACTCGACCAAGTGATGGTCGAGTGTCATGCTCGAGTGTCAAAACTCGAGTGCCAAGTCTTCTAGTTTACATCCTGAACTTCAACTTTAGGCCAGACGATTCCTCATTGGTCTTCTTGTAGTCCGAAATACTCCATGATAAGATCCAAAAAGTGCCAAAAATACCTTTTATGCAATGTATGCAATGCCCAACACTAAGTATGCAAATTATGCATAAAAGAACCTAAAACAATGATAATAATGCAAGTATGAATGCAAAACATGCTAAATAATGGTCCTAAAATGTGGTAAAATGCAGACACATCAAGCAAATATGCATCGATCTAAGAAAGAAGAGAGGTTGCTGACAATGGGAACATCTTACTTAAACAAACAACTTACCAAACTGAAAAAACATTATCCACAAGTGAACCCTCATTCCTTTGTAAGAACCACAATCTACTTTCATCAAGACTTAGCATGAAAACCGAATATTCCCTAACACTTAGTTGGACACTTAAGAAACTCAGATTTGAAACCTATTTCTTTTAAGTGCAGTCCGCGAGAGGGGCTATTGATCAAAGACCTTAGGATTCAACTTCCTCAAATTCAGCTAGTCACAATGGATTAAGCATTTTTGAACACTTCTCAACTCCTACTCGTTTTTATTAGCTTCAGCTTTATCAATGAGACACGAAAAAGTACAGGTTTACGCATAGTCCCGGTTCACCTTAGGCATCAATGTATTAGCTTTATCAATAAGACGCGAAAAAGTACGGGTTTACGCACAGTTCCGGTCCATCTTAGGCAATATCGAAATGGTTTTATTGATGAACACAAGAAGGTACGGGTTTACGCACAGTCCCCGTTCATCTTAGACCATATTATTTGAGCCGAGTTGAGAAGGATGATTCTATATTCATCTTATGCTTTTCTTTTTACTTAGCTAGCTGAACCTAAGGAAGGATCTTATGCAATGTATCTCAAGCCCCTAATTTGGAAAAAATGGAATTCGATTATGAGGCAACAAATCTGGTTCTTTTTGAGACACAACCTAAGTATTGGTTTCAAAGGTCAATGATCTACCAATCAGTGTTCAAGAGGAAAAAAACGCAAGTCCAAGAGTTCACTATGGTTACTAGCCAATCAACCTAGCAAGTCTGTCTATTTAGCAAGATGATTCCCGAAACTCTAGACTTAATCCTATATGAATGCAATGAACACTATGTTTTTGACTGATGCTTTTTTTTTTTTTTCAAATTTTTATGGGTTTTCTATGCCTTAGATAATATGCAATCTAAAAATATGCTAAAGGAAAATATTTTTGGTTTTTCTATGCTTTAGATGATATGCAATCTAAAAATATGCTAAGGGAAAATATTTTTGGTTTTTCTATGCCTTAGATGCAATGCGAATGATCAAATGCAAAGGATAAAAACTAAGAATCACAGAAAACAAAGTCAAATGTCCTCTAGAACCCTCCCCCAAACTTAAATCACACAGTCCCTTGTTTGTATAAAAGTCCGAAAGAGGATCCTAGACCAGCAAGTCAAGTGAAAAATATGCAATGGTATTTACAATGAAAGGAAGGGTTTTTGGTACCTCTCTAGTGGTTCCAGTAGTCGGTTGCCACATTCCGCATGATTTCCATGTAGTGGTCATTGTGCCTCTGACGCTCGAGCTCAGCTTGCTCGAGCGTTTCGGTCGAGTGTTCGGATTGATGCTCGATCGGTTGGTGCTCGAGCGGCTGACTCGAGCTTGCCCCAGCTGCATCAAAAGGCCTTCTGTATGAGAAGGCTGCGGGGTTTGCAGAGGAGTGTCTAGCTGGTGCGGGTTGCTGATGCCTTTCACGATCAGTGGACACAGAGGCTCTTCTTGGGAGAATAGTTGGTGGTGGTGGTGGACCGCTGTTTCTTTCTAGAACAGCCACTCTTCTACTTAGATCCTCGTTTTCCTGCTTTCTAGCTTCGTCGCTTGCAGTCAGCTTCTTCACCATCTTTATCAGCCATTGGTTCATCTTTTGCAACAAGCCTATGTGCTTGTGTGCTTCTCGGATTGGTTCTCCTTGACGTGGTGGCATCGTGTATTCTTCAAAATAATACGCCTCAGGATCCACTTCATCGCTGTTTGTTGGAGATGAACTTTGATGAGGGCCATTGGGATCGTATAAGGCTTCTAAAGCCGGATTAAAATATGTGTTCTGCCCCATCCTTATTGACGTGTACTCCCTGTTTAGCAAAAGTAGAAAAGCGTTTGGTCTAAGCAAATGATGGAAAGAGTAAAGGAGCTTACCTCGAAGCTCAGTCGCGGCCAAAAATATGGCTTCTTCTTAAGTGATCGATGTTCATGAATCGAGGATCAGCCCATTATGTCTCATCGATTGGCACATTACATCTCTCCAGAATGCATGTGACAAGTCTGCCAATCGTGATCTTACCATCACGTCCTCCAGTCTTATTGTCCCTTGCCCAATCGCGGTATGTGACTAACTGGTTCGCGAACTGGATGGTTAGACCATCGCTCTTCATATCTACCTTCTCCTTGTTGAGGCTATTGATCGCCACACATCATCTAGTTTCGCCCTATCGAAATCCGGTCCGTAGTTCTCGGATTCTGCTCTCGGGAATTCAAAAAGATCTCGAAGTGCTCTGAAAGTCATGTGATAGTCTCTTCCTCTAATTGCAAAGAAAATGTAACCGCCACCTTACCTTTCTTGGAGACTCTCGTTTTCTGCATCGTATAAAACAATTTGAACCGTCGCCAAAAATTGTAGAGTTTCTTCCTTGTATGCTCGTTGTGGATATGAGACAAATGTGGACAGCCCACAGTTTTGCAACATGAGATCCACATCTCTGGCTATTCCCATCGCAGTTAGTGCCTCCTTGCATGGATAACGGGTGCCTATGAAATCTATCCTCCGCAGATCGTTGAGTGCCCTTGCCGAGTTGTGCCTCTCTTTCATTTCTTTCTCTTTCTTTCCAGCAAGGATTATCTCTCTTGCTTCTTTAGCCTCTCTCTCGCCATATCCATCTTCACGAAGTGTCTCTTCAACGAGGTCTGGATCCATATCGTCCTCGTCCATGTACTCTCTTCCTTCCTCCGACTCATTCTCAGATTGAATCTCTAACCTTCTCTTCTCCTTTCTCCTAGGTTTGTTCATGCTATTGGAAGACTCTCCTTCGGCAGGATTTCTTCTCAATCGAGCATTATTCTTGGCTCTAAGGCGGAGGAGGTTAGCCTTATTGGTTTTACAGTCAGTCATCATGAGAGTTGATCGGAAAAGAGCAAGTGTTGCGACGCTCGACCTTGACACTCGAGTTGAAATGGTCGAGTGTAGTGGATGAGCAGAGAGAAAGAGACGATTTGCTTCTGTAAAAGAGAGAAAAACTAGAGAGAATTGTTAGAGAGAGAGTGTATTTCGTGTGAATGAAAGGAGAGAGGCTCCTCCTCCTTTTATAGAGGAGGAAAGAAAAAAGGGGGAATCTTTTCAAATTCAAAATTTGAACTTTGATTAAATCAAATCTTTTGAATTAAATATAAAAGATATTGCATTAAAGAAAGATTTAACCCATTTTTCGGAGTAAATGTTTCCCCTTTCTCAGATTTTGGCAGTTATAGGTGCGGAGGCATATGAATAGGCATGATGGTGGGACGCTCAAGCCTGACACTCGAGCAGGTTTGGTCGAGTGTCAGTCTGCCAAGTGATGGCTGACACTCGAGTGGGACACTCGACCAGGCGTGGTCGAGTGCTGTCCCATCTTGTCGGTTCCAACCCCACCTGTCCTATTTGGGCCCCACTTTCCTGTAAAAGAGTACAAAAAACCTTCCAAGTGCATGTAAGACGAAATAGATGCAAGTAAATATGAAAAGTAACAAGTATACGTAAAGAAGTTAAACATGCCGAAAAAAATTGAATGTATATCCAGAGGATACCTTTGGGATTGCTGTCAAATTGCGCTTGTTTATAGTCTCAAGCTCGACTTCCTCATATTCATTGGAGATGAGGCGGCTCATCGAGCAGAACCGAAGTTCCCTCGGGAATCGTGCAGTTGGCCAAATAGGCTTAACTCTATGACCGTTCACAGTAAATCCTTCCCCATTGCTGTTGGCCAAAGTGACTGCTCCATAAGGTAGAACTTGTAGTACTTTGAATGGACCAGACCACTTTGATCGTAGTTTTCCAGGAAACAGCTTGAGTCTTGAGTTAAAGGGAAGTACTTGATCACCAACTTAGATTGTTTTCCGATGTATCTTTTTGTCGTGAGCTACCTTCGTGCGATCTTTGTATGCTTTCGAGCTATCATATGCTTCAAGTCTGATTTCTTCAAGCTCATGTAGATCCATCTGCCTCTTTTCTTGTACTGTCTTGATATCGAAATTAAGGAGTTTGGTTGCCCAAATCAATTTGTACTCTAGCTCTACTGGCAAATGGCAGGACTTTCCATAAAGTAGTTAAAAAGGAGTGCGTCCAATAGGTGTTTTGTAAGCAGTCCTATAGGCCCAAAGAGTATCATCTAATTTGGCGGCCCAATCACGTCTTGACAGCCCAACTATCTTCATCAAAATCGATTTAATCTGCCTGTTAGAGATCTCGACTTGTCCGCTGGTTTGAGGATGATAAGGAGTTTCCACTTTGTGTTTAACTCCATGTTTCCTAAGCAAATTCTCGAAAACCTTATTGACAAAGTGGGACCCTCCATCGATGATCACAACTCTTGGTATACCAAATCTGGGAAATATTATGTGTTTGAAAAGCTTAAGTACCACTTTTGCATCGTTTGTAGGAGCTGCAATAGCTTCTACCCATTTAGAGACATAATCCACAGCAACCAGAATGTAGTTGTTCCCTAAAGAAGGAGGCTTAAATGGTCCCATAAAATCAATTCCCCAACAGTCAAACACTTCTATTTCCAAGATTGGATTCTGCGGCATCTCATCCCTCTTGCTTATACTACCCATTCTTTGACAGCAATCACATCTAGATATAAACTCTTGGCAGTCTTTGAAAATTGATGGCCACCATAACTCGGATTGAAGAATCTTCTGTGCTGTTTTGAATGTAGCAAAGTGTCCTCCATAAGTAGATCCATGGCAGTGCTCTAATATTCCCTTGACTTCTTCTGCTGATACACATCTTCTGAATAATCCATCAGACCCTTGCTTGTAAAGATAAGGTTCATCCCAGAAATACTGCCTTACATCCCTGAAGAATTTTTTCCTTTGATGATAATTCAGAGTCTTAGGCAGCTCTCCTCCGAACAAATAGTTAACCAAGTCGGCATACCATGGTAAGCAAGTTCCCACAAATTTTGATCCGATCGAGAAACACCTTTTCCTAACGTGGGCCTGACACTCGAGCAGGTGGTGCTCGAGTGTCATGGTCGAGTGTTCGGTGGAAAAACTCAGCAGTTGTTCTTCAGGCATAGAATCGTTCATTGGAAGGGTTTCTTCAACCTGTATCCTTGATAAGTGATCAGCAACACCGTTTTCTATCCCTGGTTTATCGACTATCTCCATGTCGAATTCTTGCAGCAACAAAATCCACCTAAGTAGTCTAGGCTTAGCATCCTTCTTTTTCATCAACTATCTTAGAGCTGCATGATCAGTATGCACAATAACTTTCGATCCAACCAGATAGGACCTGAATTTCTCAAAAGTGAACACAACTGCGAGAAATTCCTTCTCTGTGGTGGCGTATTTCACCTGAGCTTCGTCTAGTGTTGTACTAGCATAGTAGATCACATTTAGCTTTCTATCCTTCTTTTGTCCCAGAACTGCTCCAACAGCATAGTCACTAGCATCACACATTATCTCAAAAGGGAGATTCCAGTCAGGTGCTTGGACTATTGGTGCTGTTATCAAGGCTTCTTTAAGTTCGAGAAAAGCCTTGAGGCATTCCTCGTCAAAGACGAAATTTGTTTCCTTGCAAAGGAGACGAGTTAGAGGCCCAACAGTCTTTGAAAAGTCTTTGATGAATCGCCTATAAAATCCTGCATGTCCCAAGAAACTCCTAATGTCTTTGACTGTTTTGGGCGGCTGCAGCTGAACCATCACTTCTATCTTGGCTTTATCGACTTCGATACCCTTTCCTGAAATCTTATGACCTAGAACGATGTCTTCTCTCACCATGAAGTGTCATTTCTCCCAATTAAGCACGAGATTTGTCTCAACACACCTGGATAAAACCCTGCACAAGTTTGACAAACAAGAGGAGAAGGAAGAGCCATAGACAGAAAAATCATCCATGAACACCTCAACCATCTCCTCAATCAGATCCGAAAATATAAAAGTCATGCAACGTTGAAATGTAGCAGGTGCATTACAAAGACCAAATGGCATTCTCCTATATGCAAATGTACCATAAGGGCAAGTAAAGGTTGGTTTTTCCTGATCATTTGGATGTATAGGGATTTGGAAAAATCCACTATATCCATCAAGGAAACAGTAATATGAGTGGTTAGCCAACCTTTCTAGCATTTGATCGATAAATGGCAAAGGATAATGATCTTTTCTAGATGCAGAATTCAGTTTTCTAAAATCAATGCACATCCTATGCCCTGTAACAGTTCTAGTTGGAATCAAATCATCATTTTCATTCTTAATGGCAGTGACCCCTCCCTTTTTAAGCACACAATGCACAGGAGATACCCATTCACTATCCAAAATAAGGTAAATTATATCAGCATCTAACAGTTTCAAAATTTCCTTTTTAACAACCTCCTTCAAATTCGAATTTAATCTCCTTTGAGGTTCCCTGCTAGAGTAAGATTCATTTTCAAGGTGAATTCTATGTGTGCACAAGTCAGGAGAGATCCCTCTAATGTCACACAGTGAATATCCTAGGGCTTTTCTAAACCGTCTTAATTCAGAAAGCAACATATCTAACTCATCATCACTCAATGCATTATTTACTATTACTGGATAAGTAGAGTTAGATCCAAGAAATGCGTACCTGAGCCCGGAGGGAAGTGGTTTGAGTTTCACTTTTGGTGATTTGAGCTCCGACCAGTCGTCATCGGTCTGACACTCGACCTTGGTGTGGTCGAGCGTTGATTTCCAGAGGCTAAATCGGGACACTCGGGCTCTGCTTGCTCGAGTGTTGAGGTCGAGTGTAATATTTCAAACTGTTTTTCACTTTTTAGTGATTTGCACGAGTCCAACAAGCCTTTGTAGACCTCAGTTTCTTCGTATACGTATCCATCACAACCGTCTTTTATCAAAGCAGTACCAAGGTGATCCTTTTCTATCAATTCCCCAAACATATCCTTTGAAAGATCATATATTTCTTATACCACGAACAGCTGACCCTCAATGGTCGGTTTTCTCATTATGTTGCTGATGTTGAAAGTCATCTTGAAATCTTTCCCCGTATTGAGTTCAATCTCTCATTTTGGCACATTGATCACAGCTCCTTCAATGGCTAAGAAGGGCCTACCAAATAGCAAGGGGTCCTTTGGTTCTTCTCCCATATCTAGAACAACGAAATCTGTGGGGATTTCTACTCCTCCGACCCGAACTGGTAAGTCTTCTAGAATTCCATGTGGAATCCTAACCGATCTGTCAGCTAGTACCAAAGATATCTTACAAGATTTGTACTTGTCGAACTCTAATCTTTTGGCGACTGTTAGAGGCATCAGGCTGATCGATGCCCCTAAATCACACATCTGTTTTTCAAAGAGAGCTTTGTACTTGTCTGCAACATCCTTTTTGAATCTTTGCGGGAAAGGAAGTTGTGGTTTGAAAGGAGGTGGAGTGAATGGTTTTGGGTCTTTCTATACGTCAGTTGTGTTTTTGGGCTGCGGTTCTGACACTCGAGCAGGTGGTGCTCGAGCGTCTTGGTCGAGTGTCAGAGATTTCGGCTTTTCTGTTCAGATTTCTGTCTGTTCTTCGACCAAATCATCTTCCCCTTCCATAATAACACTACCCTAAGCACGGATTAGCAATTCACGGCCACTTCGGAGTGTAATGGCATTGGCGTGATACTCCTTAGGGTTTTGAACAGCTTTTCCAGGTAGTTGTCCGGTTTGTTTTATGGTTGATGAGGATCCTTGCTGATTCTCCACATATTTGAGACGGGCATTAAGAGTCTCAAACTTGCAGTTGAGGTCATTATGTGAAGCATCGATCTTAGCGTGTACCTCAGCAAATTTCCTTGTTAATTCGGAAGCGGTGGCTGTCTGTCCCTTTAGTATCTGTTGCAAAATGTCCATCACTTCAGGTGTTTGTTGGGGTGGTTGTGGTTCGAATCCAGGTGGTGGTTGGTGGTGTGTTTGCTGGTACTGTTGTTTGGGTATGAATGGTTTGGCTTGTGGGTGTGGGTGCGGTTTGGGTGGGTACACCTGGTCGTTTGGATTTGCTACATTTGTGTTTTTGTAGGAGAGGTTAGGGTTGGGTTTGTAGCTGTTGAATTGTCTGTAGTTGTTGCTTTGATTCTGCACGAAACTGAGCTCTTTAACTTCATCATCGTCTTCTTCAACCTGTTATGATTTACCTACATGGTGTATTTTTTTATGGTGAGCTCAGAGTAGCTTGTCCAGTTTGTCTTGTATGGCTTTTAGCTCCTTTCTACTAACCATATCTGAATCTGTTGCGCCTCTAGGAGTTCGATCATAGTCTTCACTGCATTGGCATCCTCATTAACCCCATTTATCTTAGTCAAACTGGTTAGTCTTTCAAACTCATCAAGATGATCCAGCGGATCCTCAGAAGGTAAACCATGAAATTTACTGTTCTGTACCATGGAGATCATAGCACTTTTAATCTCAAAGTTGTTGTTGGCGATGGCTGGTGGAACAATTCCATGGCATTGAGTGTGAATATTGGGAGCATCACCGGCACCAATGTGTCTAACTCTCCTAGGACGGTTTCCTAGTTCAGTAGCTTGTACTTGTTCTTCCATGTTCACCTGATCCGTGTATTCTTCGTTCAATCTGTTACGTTGTTCTCGTAAGTATTCACGAGCCAAACGGTCTATTTTGTCAGAGTATGGGATGAGATCTTCAATACCACGGGACCTGGTATTCATGCAAGTGGTTTGTGTTGTCTGAAATGACACTCGAGAAGGTGTTGCTCAAGTGTGTTTATCGAGTGTTTCTGGGGTCTGATCGAACTTTCTGGAAATGGTAGAGTAATCAAGGTGCTCGAGCTTAGTTGGTCGAGCTTGTTGATCGAGTGTACCTGAAAGCAGACAAAAACCAGAAACGAGATTAGAATATTGTAGTTTTACTTAGTCTCAGGAAAGTGATTTTCCTAATTGTAGCTAACTAGAACCCAGTTGGCAACGGCGCCAATTCGATAAAAACGTTTTTACGGTGTTTTCTCAAATACCAAACTGTCTTATGTAATCAATTGTAGTACAGTATGGTGTCAATCCATTGGGAGAGCAACTAGCAATCAAGATGTAATCTACTTATCCTAATCTATGCCAGATTCAATTTAGTGAGTGGTGATCTAATCTAGGTGAAAACGAAATCCTAAAACAGAGTGCTAAAAACAAGACATGAAATTAGAAATGTAAAAGCAGAGCAGCATAGCAAAATGAAATGAAGTACAACACCAAATCTCAACCTAAAAGCAGAGTATTAAAATTCATGGAAATTCAATAGAGGAAAAAGGGGTTCTCGAGGTTGAGGATCAATGATTAGGGTATTCCTAGGGGTTCCGGACTTATTTATCAACCTATTTAGATGACCTCTAAGCAAGGAATCACAAAGTAATCACATTCGCTCTCGCGCAATGGGACCTCTCCTAAAAGACAACCTGACTTGACTCTCGCCCAACGATTGGAAATTCAAGAGGCTTTAAGTATGGACCTTACAAAGCCTAATAACACCCTAGACAATCAATCTCTTGAGCTAGGAAGATGTTATCTTAACTTAAGCATGTTCAAGTGATTCCCCAAACGCCTCTCGGGGGGGATTCACCAAGAGATCGAATTTCAATTGATCAGAAAGAAACAAGCATTAAGAACACTTAAATTAAAGAGATCTAAGACCTTAATAAAACAAAAAAAAATCTAGAAATCCCTAAGTTTTCCCCTAATCTCACCCTTTTCTCAAGAACCCTAGACTAACTTACTCAGAATTCATGAAGTGAAACATAGACTCAAAATCGAAAATCAATTGCATAAACTTAAGACTAAAAATCGTAAATTGCTTTGTAAAAGAGATGTCGAAATTTTGCTTGAAAAGATTGTCTATTAAAACTGGAAATTCTAGTACAATTTATAGATCAAAAGATCTTAAAGAAAAAGGAAAAAAATACTTAAAGAGAAAAAGGGAAAATTCCCTAGAAAGAAAAATGGGATATTCCTTTAAAAAGTAAAAAGGAAATCTCCTTAAGAAAGAAAATAGAAAAAGCCTAAAGTAGTTGTTGGGCTTGCACACGTAGGTATTGATGGGCCTTTTTCGCAAAGAAGCCCAAGAAGTCAACCTCGTCAAAAGTCTTAGTTCTGGTCCGTAAATCCACTCGACCAAGTGATGGTCGAGTGTCATGCTCGAGTGTCAAAACTCGAGTGCCAAATCTTCTAGTTTACATCCTGAACTTCAACTTTAGGCCAGACGATTCCTCATTGGTCTTCTTGTAGTCCGAAATCCATGATAAGATCCAAAAAGTGCCTAAAAATACCTTTTATGCAATGTATGCAATGCCCAACACTAAGTATGCAAATTATGCCTAAAAGAACCTAAAACAATGATAATAATGCAAGTATGAATGCAAAACATGCTAAAAAATGGTCCTAAAATGTGGTAAAATGCAGACACATCAGTATGCAATGCAAGACCCTAAATATGCAAAATGGACCTAAGAGACTCTAAAATGATGATGATGATGATGATGATGATGATGTGAATATGAATGCAAAATATGCTAAATGATGCATCTAAAATTTGCTAAGAAGGAAGAGAGGTTGCTAACAATGGGAATATCTCACCTAAAACAAACAACTTATCAAGCTAAAAACTGTAATACCACATGCGAACCTCTATTCCATTGTAAAAACTACAATCTAATTGCATCAAGACTTAGCATCCTAACCAAATACTCCCTAATACTTAGTTGGACTCTAAAAACACAGATTTGAATCCAATTTCCAAAGGTGCATGCCACAAGAGGGATATTGATCATAGATCTATTAATTCAACTTCTAAGAGCTTAACAAGACTTAATTAATTCAGCGCATTTATCACTTCTTATTTCAAACCCAGCTTTTGCTCAAACTCATGCTTTTTGCTCTGGCTTTCTCAATGAACATAAGAAAGTACGGGTTTACGCACAGCCCCAGTTCACCTTAGGCATCAATGTATTAGCTTGCTCAATAAAGACGAAAAAGTGTAGGTTTACACACAGTCCCAATTCACCTTAGGCAACATCATAATGACTTTGTCAATGAACACAAGAAAGTATGCGTTTACGCACAGTCCCCGTTCATCTTAAACCATATTATGCGAGCTAAGTAACAAGAAGATTATTTATCCTTTTTCTTTTCTTTCTTTTTATTTGACTAGCTAGACTCAAGGAATGATCAGATTTAATGCATCTCAAGCTCTAGTTTGGCAAAAATAAATTCAATTTAAAAGGAAATAAATCAGGTCCTTTCGAGACACAATATAAGCACAGTTTTCAAAGGCGAACGATCTACCAATCAACTTTCAAAAGGGAAGAATCGCAACTCCAAAAGTTCACTATGGTTACTAGACAATCAACCTAACAAGACTGTCTATCATTAACAAGATGATTCCCAAAACTCTAGACTTAATCATATATGAATGCAGTGCAGCTACATAAACACTCTGTTTTTGAAAGATGCATTTTCAGAATTGTTCAAATTTTTATGGATTTTTTATGCCTTATATGATATGCAATGATCAAATATGCTAAATGAAGAATATTTTTGTGATTTTCTATGTTATAGGTGAAATGCATGATCTAAATGGAAAATCAAAGCTAAGAATCACATAAAACAAAGTTGAATATGAAAGCTCTAGACCCTCCCCCCAAACTTAAATCACACAGTCTCATGTGTGGATAAAAGCTCAAAGGAAGATCCTAGACCACCAAGTCAAAAGAAAATATGAAATGGTATAGACAATGATATGAAGGAGGTGGTACCTTATTGGAAAGTGAAGAAGTTGGAAATGGAGGTGTTTGTGGTTTGTTTTTTGG